>JAMKCH010030955.1:0-49110 GCA_023653785.1 Ophioderma brevispina | reverse complement strand
CTAAAAATTTTGCCATTTAAAAGCTAAAATCGTTAAATGTAACTGTAATTAGAACAAAATGCGCGCGAAGCGCGCGGAAATTTGCCATTTTTAAACTATTATGGTAAAATATGAGGTTATTTTAGGTGAAAAACACATGAACAGGCATCAACATTGGGGGGGATGATCGTATTGACCATCCCCCCTCATCAAAATATTGGGGGGGATATATCCCCCCCATCCCCCCCGGGATTTACGCCTATGAAGGGCGGCTTCAAATCTGAAACACCTGGCAACCGGCGCGGTGGTTAGAACGAAAGAAACGGTTCCAACCGGAAATAACCGCGCGGAATGACAAGTAACCGGTAGTTGAGTTTTGAAGCCGTCCTTAAGTGCACCATATATTATTAATATAGACAATCTAGAAAGACTTTTCATAAACTTTGGTAACAGCATATCATGCTTTACGTAAAGCACTTCAAGCCAAACGAGTACTGGAAACTAGTATGTATATTATTACATTGGACACTTGTCAGGGATTCTGAATAAAAGCAAATATGATAATAAAAATACATCGCAGTCCTCTACTTCATTAGAAACTTCTTTAAAGGCTCATACCATCCACGTGCCTTACAGTCGAATTGCTATAGTCGATTCGCGTTGATACGTTCGTCCCCCTGGAGTTTTGGACCTATTCAATTAAGTCGGAGAGGGAAAATGAAAGAATTCAAATGCACGTGCCACACCGGATTATCTTGGAGGACACGGCGGTCATTTAACTCACTCACCTGCCACTAAATACAATTTCATTCATGCATGGAAGCGCACCATAGTGTATTTCAGGCCTTAACATTGCTCACAATAACATGATTAACAGAAGTCCCTGCGCCTCATTGAATTTTTCACCTCCGCAAGAATGGTACGGGGTCACATATCAGATGAATCGAGTATAATTCGATAGACATCTTACTACTCATGCGTAAACACTTGTCATAGTCGGGGGCAGACTTTAATTTAAAAGAATGGCATGAGCCAGTAAATGACCATGGCTGAACCCTCACACCTTTAGAGCACAAAGGCTTTCATAATTATAACTGATGTATTGATTATATTACCAGATTACAATCAGTACTGTGCGCAAGTCAAATTAGTCTTACATTTGTCATCATAGCCACTTATTCTATTAAAGAAGGTTTTTACAAATGAAGTATTTTAATCAATCAAATTACCTTTTTTCTCTGTAGTATATATTGAATCCAAGAAAGAAACAGGCTAAAACAATGCCCGCGTTAGCTAAAAATACCATAATAGCAAAAAGTGCTTTTGATATCGTCTGGTGTTCCTCGACTTCAATGAACGAATCGACCGGAGGTTTTCCTCCTGGGGACACCAAAGTAAAAGACAGTGCTTTATTATGATACTATAGATTATTTGACAGCTCTTACTGACTGAAAAATATCACAGTGGTTTTTTACTATTTTACACTGAGCGCAAATAGTATAATTCAAAACCTCTCATTTATAAGGTTTGTAAAATTGCACCCTACTTATTGGCGGACATCTTGGATATACTCACCCTGCCAGTAAATTGGTGATTCTTGCGACCAATGAATGCGGTGAATTGATTGAGTAGGATAATACATCCCTACAATCGACGATGCTCCATCTATAGAAACAAAGACAATTGTTTCACATTAACGGGATTTGTTCTACACCAACATAAATTATTTGATTTTCCCCTTAGAGAGTTAATTATCAAATTTAAAATGATAAGATATCATAATTATTATCGGTTATACGACCTTGAATTTGCTCGATTTGCATGGGACCTAATCTGTCCCCTGTCGACGTAAATTGCACTGTTCCCTGGAAGAAAATCAAGAAGTCGAAAAGTAATAATTATTAATAATTAGCTAGTTTATTTAAAACTATTCGGTACTGCTTTATATCAACCTTTATACCACTTATTTTTATCATACCAGTGCTACGCAGAATCTACGAATCTACGATATATATTCATTATATCTATATATCCCTAATATCCCTAGAGGAAAATGTGACGATCACCGCAAAAAGTGAGGTAGTCGTATTTAACTTATTCAATTCAAGATACAAAATATACGTTTGATATAGAGTCGGCAAGTAAAACAAGGATTACACTATTAATTTCACTGTGTAATGATTATGAATGATTTTGCTCATAGCCAAAAGTATTGCACGGCACAAATCAGTTACACATCATTTAATAAACTTTTATAAGAAATTTCTTCACACATTGAACTTACCGTAACTCCTTCAAAATTTGTTGAATTCATCATATTGAACATCAAGTCGCCTAACTCAGTGTCCGAATAGTCAAAATCTAGAATAGACTTCGGTGGCTCTACGAGATAAAGTAAAGGATAAATTGAAGCTGGAAGAAATATACCATGGACGGATAAGAAACACCGCGTTCAATTCCAGTTGAATTGTGCTCAATCTGTTAAAGACTTTGTTGTGCTCAAACTACACCTGATTGGATGATTTGTTTTAATCAAAAAGAGTTTTGTATTTCCTCAAATCGTGAGTATTCAGAGACGCCATTAGGCGAGATATAATTGTTATTATAAATACATCAAGTAGTGAGACATTTGGCAATCCTTAGAATAATATCGCTTATGACCCCAATCTTGACTTAAAATAACATAGAAAATAGTTCCAACACGCCCACGATATTCACAGACACTCGTTTTATCTAGCCCACGTTGTAAATGCATCGTACCAAATGTTTTTAAATATTTGTCTGTCCGGTGAATGGCAACAGCGCTCGCCCACACTGCGTCGTACCCAAATCCAGCTTCGTCCGATCCAGCTAAAAGATGTCCTCTGTGATCAATATATTCGTTATACCGCTGCCAAAATTCACGTGTGGTCTATTAAAAGGTAATAATACAACAAGGGTTAAGTCTTATAGTATGCTTGCTAAAGTAAATATATATTTTCCATTACAGTTTAAACAAATGAAGAAATTTTCTCTCTCTCTTTGCGCGCTCTGTCTCCCTTCCACTCTATCTGTCCCTTTTTTCTGACTGTTTGCCCTGCCCTCTCTCACCCTAGTTCTCTATACGCCTCTCTGTATCTCCTCCTCTCCTTTCATTCTTTACTCTTTTGCTTGAGATAAATATACAATATCGAGTCTAATAATACCATTTATAATCGAGACTGATATTGGTTGACCTACATTTCGTTCATTATACTTGCCGTTAATGTCTGAATAAGAGCATAACCAAGTTATGGAAGCAAAAGGTTAAGAGAGCCCAATCCTACATTAGCCAAAATTTTCCATGATGCTTTAAACGTTTCATACCAAGAGCAGATCAGATTAAGTTCAAAAATGTTAATTTAAATTACTATGGTACAACCAAACACTAATTAACATATCATAGTCTGAAGAGAAGAAGTTCAAACGTGTGGGTAATTAAAATAACATGAAGAATTTTAAAACTTCCACAATGATAATTTCGTTGTTTTTTTCCAAATTAAAATACCCAAGAATATTGAAGACAACTGTGTAAGTTTACACACGCTCACACCTCATGCACACCCCACGTCTACTCACACATCTACACAAGTCATGCGCTCGCGTGCGAGAAAGGGAGGGGATAGAGATACAATGTCATGTCATATTGACATATTACGATCGTAACAGTTCGTGTTACATTAAGGGAACTATAATTCATATTTCATACCATTCCTGCAATTCTCTCTGACCTCTGACCTTCTGGAAAATCAGCAAAGTATATTCCGAAAAAGCTTTCGGTTGCGATGGTTAATTGCTCCTCGGAACATGTGATTGAACTTCCTCCATGGTGACTAAGCCAACCAGCTCGAAACATATAACCTAGAGAGATACAGGTTATTGAAGGCAATTAAGTGATATATATGGACTAACGATACCGTTTTTACACTCGGTCGGGTGTCTATCACTTTATGTCACAAGGACTATACCGTAACCACGAGGCCGCGGACCTAGTTGTTCCGTGTAAAATGGTTCCCTGTATTATATGAGATCATTGGCAAAAGACCGGATTTAAAGCGGCACTGGCACATTTTCACAAAATATGAAATTTCTTCAATATGGTCGCAAATGATAGTCTAGGCCATAGGAAGAATATAGATATATTTTACATATAAAATAACATACCCCAAAACAGATTTAATAAGAGGCTAAAGACATCCAGGTAATTTGTAGGTCAACTTTAGGTTTGCCGTAACTTTAATCAACAAATACATGAATATCACAGACTCGTACTTATTGATATTAAAACCACAAAGGTCACAGACCGGTCAAACAGGGTTCATGCCATGGGAATCAGGCTCCGACGTGTTTTTTATTGTGTTAAACGCTATTTCCGTCGTCTGCTGAATAAATGTCGCCGGCATAATTATAAAAATCGTTCTGTTTACCCATAAGGGCGCTGATTTGGTCTTAAACATTTCAGTTGAGGGCTAATGTATATAAAACCTTTACAACCATGCAAAAATATCAATTTGGAAAAATCATGGGGGCGCAGTATTTTTTGAAAGGGTCATTGTTTCTTTAAATACAATACTGTTGTTCTCATTCTTAAACAGATTAATAATTGAAGTTTATCTTAAGCATATTTTCTGGATCATTTCCTTACTAAAATACGCCAACAAATGATATCACTGGTCCGAAAAGTCTTATTCATATTTTTTTTACAAATTGTTCCTAAGAGTAATTTTTCTGAAAGTCCAAAACAAGTTTTAGAATCGTTTTTGTCGGAAAAAATATAATTTCCCGAATAAAATAAAAAGTTCAAAAAAGTTTTGCATTTCAAAAGGCGACTCTCTAAAAATAATAATAAAAAGAATACTTGGATAAAAGCCTCTTTCGGACTAATGACCCGTATTTCATTATTGGAATGTTGACGCTTCGTATAGTAATAATTTTCGAGAAAATACGTTTGTAAAATGAAATGTCGGGATAATGATGTAATTTCCGTTCGGAAATACTACGTGAATAAAAAAAAGCAAGGATTGCAGATGACTTTGACCTTGATAAAATCACTGAATCATAGATATGTTGTTGTTTTAATAAAGCAAATCTAATATACTTCCAAATGTTGAAAAAATGAAAGAAATCGACTGAAAAATAAGCCAGATATGACGAATTTTGTAAGCACACCTCTTTTTCCTCCATTCCAATGGGATTTATACAGTTAAAGAGACATGAGGAGATTTCCAGAAAGAAGCGCCCCCAATTTTTTTCGAACCCCGGTTTTTTGCATATTTGGAATGCTTTCCAATGTATTAGATCACACCTGAAGTGAATAAGCCGAATACGCCGTCTTTATGTAATAATATGATGATTTAGTACTTTCTGTCGAGCACGACAAAAAGTCAAAGCACGGTGTTCTATGGGGACAATTACGATAGTCAGGCAAGTTCAAAACAAGGTTTGCTGTTTTCTTTTGTACTTGTTTGTCCAATAAACCTTCGTAACGTTCTTGGTAGGTGGTCTACAATCGATTCTGTGAAATTCGTATCCTAAAAAAATCTCCTCCTGTCACTTTTAGCAAGATATTGCGTTAATGTACGATATACGGGGTAATGGGGTATAGCATTGTGAAAGTAATGATGACCCTTGCTATCCTGTTTAACTGATCTATGAATAGCCATAACCTCTTTTATTAATCATCAAAAGGAATTAAATGTTCACACAAAATCTCACCCAATTAATCCTGATGTGTAAATGAAAAGGGGTTTCCACACTACTGTAATCCAGGTATAGATACAAGCTATGCCAATAAGGGACTAAACTCTTAGCAATATCTTAAACAATGGGAAGATATTGTTTTCTTGCTCTGCAACAGGTGAATTGGTGTTTGGATTTGTCATATCACTTGGCACATATAAATAGATTCATTGATTAATCTGTAGTTGAAATATTCAAGAAAATGTAACATTTATTAAGTTGACAAAGGCATCATGATTTTGTACATTCTCACAAACACAAGTTTAATGTGTGTAAATCCCATTGGAATGGAGAAAAAAGGGGTGTGCTTACAAAACCCGCCATATCTAGCGTATTTTTCAGTCGATTTCTTTCATTTTTTCAACACATGAAAGTATATTAGGTGTGTTTCATAAAAACAACAACAAATCTATGATATAATGATTGCATTAAGGTCAAGATCATCTTTAATCCTTGCACATATTTTTTGATTCGCGTAGTATAACACTTCGGGATATCAAAGTAAATTCGTAGATGAAAGTAATAACATGCACGAATCTTCGAAGCTGTTTGGGCACAATGTGTAATCAACGATACATACTCTGCTAATTTTTCACAAGCATCAATATCCGTTAGCGCCCTTTCATTGAAATCGTCTACACTTGAGATGACATTGTATAATTTGTGAAGTTTCCTGTTCATCTTTCAAATTACAGGATCCTTTACATGTGCTGTCACGTTTTAAGATTACTTAACGCACCGTGTATTACACGACAGCATTTTCATTCAATTTATTCACAATCAACTAATCTCACGCGGTATAACAAGATAACAAGACCTTGAATGTGCTTTTATCAAATAAACATCAAGTTCGTTTTTCTTTCCCGATGCCTATTTCCATTTTATCGTTGCTCATTATTCACCTATATATTTTTAGCTTGCAACATTTCTACAACATCTAGGAGCAATAGTTATTTTTGTAAAACGACATACTACTTGCATCATCATCGTCATTATCAGTTGAGTTAGTTGTTTTATGCATGACCACCCTGCCAATACGGAAACAAGAGTGAAAACTCGACCCTTAATATCTAAACGCTCTTGATTTTATAACAAACTTAATCGTGGTACCAGTGGATGGTCCTCTTCTTTCCATTGATACCAAAATGAGTACCAATCAACATGCCTAGCATTATGTCACAATGATGTCACAAAGTGTAGACTATATGAAAACTAAATTTGTCACTGAAATATCCAATTTTAATGCATTTTTGGCTTTAACACTTTAGTGTACACTCCCGTTAGTGTACAAGGGGGTCCACATGGACCCCTCTGAAACCACTTTCCCGGTAGATTTTTTTACCAAAACTCTGGTCATTGATGGGGTACATCAACACGACCACATAACAGGAAATAAATGAGAATCGGTTGTACCGATTCAAAATGGTGGTCCAAAAAACGATATTTACAACAGGCACCCAATTCTCCTGCCAAAAGGTGAAAAACCGCTTTCCCGAAGGATATTTCCCATAAAATTTGGCTCATAATAGGAGAACATAAACACATTTACATTGCTGAAATAAGAAAAAAATAAAAAAGTTACTCCAGTACGATTGAAGGGGCAAAACAATTTTTGAATAGGGCCACCAAAACGCTTAATTATGCTAATTATATGCTAATTAGCATAATAATGCCATGAGCGATTTGATTTTGTTTTCACCAAAATATTCGCAACTGATATTTAGGAAATTACATATGATTTTGGGCAAAAATATTTAACCGTTAAAATTGCGAAAAAAAAAATTGTTGGGTCCACGTGAACATACACAGAGCGTTTAGTGTCATAATGTCGAGCCAGTAAAAATTGCAAACTATCAATCTTCTACCCTTAATCTAGTATTTTCATACCTGCGTTGACTTATGACATCATGGTGACGTAATAATGGGAAATTTTGTACTTTTGATACCGATTGAATGAAAAACATGTAAGCTATCCTTTTACGGTATCAAATTAAGGAATCGGATGTTTAATAATGAAAACTGGAGGGGATATACATGTAATCACCCCTCCCCCATTCGGATGTTGTTACAAAATGGCTCAGGTAGAAGAGGGCCAAACTAGATGCACAATTAAATAGACAATTAAAAAGAAATCTCTAAAGTAAATTGGAAAAAAGTAATAATAACACGCGATTTAACTATCATTGTTTAGATCTAAAGAACAGTGATTTTCAGGTAAGATATAGATACTTACCGGGTACAATCCAAACATATTTGGCGCCAAACATTTCGTTCTTATAAACGGCACAAAACACGTTCTGCGCAACAGATTCCTGAAAGAGTCCGACAATGATTCGAGCGCCCGCATTCTTAAGGGGAAAGTAAAAATACATTGACTAAAAAGTGGATTCTAAACGATACATTTGTCCATCTTACAAACTTAAAATAATATTTTCATCTCAAACTTTGGAATTGAGCATTTTAGGTGGTTATCTTCAGTTCTAGTTGACTATTTTAATTAACACACACACATAATTTCAAAATCTCTAAGTCAGCCTTTAATTTACGAGGATTGTTCCCTTCTTCATCAACATAAAAGCAATTCATGATGTATTTTTCCCTTTTTGTGGAAGTTGGCGGGGGGTGCGACCGCACCCCCACCCCCTGCGTACGGGCCTGCATACAATCATGTCATACAATAATATACATCGATAGATTACTGGTTCAAATAAAAAACGGATTAAATGTTGTGAATGACAGTCTTCAGGTAAATAAGGGAATGCAAAATGCTGGCGTCAATCTACGCCACGTAAAAGTCATATTGTTTTTCCTGAATTAAGCATACCTCTCAGAATGAATAGAATCGTTGAAAACTTTTAAAGAAGTGACACAAATAAAAACGCACTTGAATATAGGAAAAATGTTGTAAAAGAGGAATAAAACGTAACTATAATTATATATATATATTATATTATAAGGATTCCAATGTGCAAAAAACCCGGGTTCGAAAAAAATGGGGGCGCTTCGTTCTGGAAATGTCCTCGTGTCGCTTTAAAATAGGAAATGAAGAGTTTTTGTGTACATTTTACAACGAAAATATATGTTTTAGCTGATTTTTAGTCAGAATTGGTATTCTGGCCGCCATTTTGTGTTTAAATCAAAAATCAGGGTGGCCCAAAAGCTTATTTTAAAGAATACATACTTTCTGCAATATAAAAAACACCAGTGAATATGTGAAAGCTAGTTTAGTTATGACCTGAGGTGTATCTGTCAGCTTCTGTCTCCTGCGACAAGATTTTCAATAGACAGTCGTAAGAATAGGCGTTCGCGTTAGACGTTTATGGTTCTTCGCAACCGCTCTATTCTAACAGTAACGTAACCTGTGAGGTAGGGGCACAAGCACCCTTCTCAGCAATAAAATGACGAATATAAAGACATTGACAGAGAAATATGCATCTTTCAGCTCTTTCCTTAATCGAGCCCCTAATGTTCAATTACGTTACTGTATTCAAAAGAAGTGAAATCAATTAAAGCAGTAAAATATCCATTTATTCAGGGACGTGAGTTTTGCAGCGTGAAACTACATACATGTAGAATTATAATACAAATACTAAATACGTGTTAACTTTATTAAATTCACAGCAATCAAAACATGAGAATGTGTTTCCCGCAAATTTTAATTCGAAAGTAAATTATTTCTTGTTGCTTGTTGATTATATGTTCAAACTGGAATTCGATTTTAGTCAGACTTAGTAGCTTTGTCGTAAGATTTTATTCGAGACCTTCAGTTGTAATGAAATCACAGTACCTAAGTTCCCTATCACGTCAATGTGCTGCTAAAGCTTGTTAACAAATTTGTATACGCGTATAATTGATTTATTTCTACTATGTTTCATACATATGGTACTTCATGACATCATTCTAAACAGAAAGGTGTACATAATGTTATTATCAAATTCAACTACTGCTCAAAACGTTACTCAAATTAAAACTGCACTACAATTTACATTTTAAAAAGAATGTCCAATTAATAGACAAGCACTTACCGAGAAGAAAACTTCGATAGAATGATGAAGAACAGCAATCTTTTTCCAATTGAAATATTTGAACATAGCAACGCTAACTTGATTCAGCATTGAGTATGGCGGGAAAACTCGGAAGAAATGTGGATAGGTTGATCGGTCTGAAAGTCGGGGTGACATTGCAGCGAAGGAAACCTGAAATGCGTCATTTTAAAAATGTCATTATATTTCATAACATTAAAGTACGAATTAACCATTTTAATTAAGCCATTTTATAACACGTCCCTTGAAGGGGTGGTTTCAATTATTTTTTATTTCCTTATAAACATTCAAATGGTGTATTTGTCGTAGCAAATTGAATGGTCTATAGTATTTGCTTGGTATAGTATACTTTATTGAGACTTCAAAAGAAAGCAAAACAATGACTAAAATGCGATTTTGTAGGGGGAGGGATTTGTATTTATTCACTAAACAGTATTTTATTTTCGAAATACGCTACAAATATGTGAACTAAATGATGGTATTGTATTGAGCAAATAGCTTTAAAAATAATGAAAACAAAGTACTGAACGTTGACGTTTCAGCCCAGCCTAATAAAATATCTAATGCCGTTTGGATATAAAGAACGCAAAACTATTACAAGCCAGATATGACGAATTTTGTACGCACAACCTCTTTTTCCCCTTCCTCCATTCCATGGGAATTTATACAGTAACGAGACATGAAGGATATTTCAAGAAAGAAGCGCCCCCATTATTTTTCTGACCCCCCGTTTTTTTGGCATATTTGGATGCTTTCCCATTTATTAGATCACACTGAAGTGAATAAGCGAAGACGCCGGTCTTTATGTAATACATGAGATGTTAGTACTTTCCTGTCGAGCCGACAAAAGTCAAAGCACTGTGTTCTATGGGGACAATTACTATAGTCAATTCAAGTTCAAAACAAGTTTGCTGTTTTCTTTTGTACTTGTTTGTGCATAACCTTCGTAACGTTTTTGGTATGTGGTCTACATCGATTTCTGTGAAATTCGTATCCTAAAAAATCTCCTCCTTTCACTTTAGAAGAATATTGCGTTAATGTACGATATAATGGGGTATGGGGTATAGCATTATGAAAGTAATGATGACCCACGCTATATTGTTTAATTGTCTATGAATAGCCATAACCTCTTTTATTATCATCAAAAGGAATTAAAATTTCCACAAAATCTCACCCAATTAATCCTGATGTGTAAATGAAAATGGGTTTTCCACACTACTGTACTCAGGTATAGATACAACATGCCAATAAGGTATAAACTCTTAGCAATATCCTTAAACAATGGGAAGATATTTTTTCTTCTCTGCAACGGTGATGGGTGTTTGATTTGTCATAACACTGGCACATATAATAGATTCATTGATTACTCTGTAGTTGAAATATTCAAGAAAATGGTAACATTTTATTAGTTGACAAAGGCAATCATGATTTTTACATTCTCACAAACACAAGTTTAAAATGTGTGTAAATCCCATTGGTATGGAGAAAAAGGGGTGTTCTTACAAACCGCCAATCTAGTTTATTTTTCAGTCGATTTCTTTTCATTTGTCACACATGAAAGTATATTAAGGTGTGGTTTCAGAAAAACAACAACAAATCTATGATATAATGTGATTGCAAATTAAGGTCAAGATCATCTTAATCCTTGCACATATTTTTTGATTCGCGTAGTATACCACTTCGGATATCACAGTAATTCGTATATGAAAGTATAACATTGCACAATCTTCTAAGCTAGGTTTGGGCACAATGTGTAATCACGATGCTACCTGCTATTTTCACACGCATAATATCCGTTTACGCCCTTTTCATTGAAAATCGTCTACACTTGAGATGACATTGTATAATTTGTGAAGTTTCCCTGTTTCCTCTTTCAAATTACAGGATCCTTTACATGTGCTGTCACGTTTTAAGATTACTTAACGCACCGTGTATTACACGACAGCATTTTCATTCATTTATCACAATCAACTAATCTCCGGTATTACAAGATAACAAGACCTTGAATGTGCTTTTATCAAATAACATCAAGTTCGTGTTTTCTTTCCCGATGCCTAGTTGCCATTTTATCGTTGCTCATTATTCACCATATATTTTTAGGCTTGCAACATTTCTTTCTACAACATCTAGGAGCATAGTTATTTTTTTGTAAAACGACATACTACTTGCATCATCAATCGTCATTATCAGTTGAGTTAGTTGTTTTTATGCAATGAGACCACCCTTCCAATTACCGGAAACAAGAGTGAAAACTCGACCTTAATATCTAAACGCTCTTGATTTTATACAAACTTAATCGTGGTACCATGGATGGTCCTCTTCTTTCTTTTCCATTGAATACCCAAATGAGTACCCACATGCCTAGCATTATGTCAAAATGATGTCACAAATTGAGCCTCTAGGAAAACTATTTGTCACTGAAATCTCCAATTTTTAATAATGCATTTTTGGTTTTGGCTTAACACTTTAGTGTAAAACTCCCGTTAAGTGTACAAAGGGGGTCCACATGGACCCCTCTGAAACCACTTCTCCCGTAGATTTTTTTCCCAAAACTCTGGTCATTTGAGATGGGGGTACATCACACGACCACAACAGGAAATATTAAAAACTTAGTATATTGACTTGATATTGATTTAACTTCCCCTTTATCACAACATGACAATGACAAAATAAATTCTAAACTGGAACTGTCGTTTTTTAACAGTGTGGTAGCCTATAAGGCAGCTACGCCGTGGTACCGACCGTTACCGCGTCACTCACACTGGTTAGTTTGCGAATGCAGTAACTGCAAGATGAGGTCTTTCCAAGTAAACAGTTCTTAGGTATACAATTACCGCGTCTACTCTACAGTACCTACCCCACTAGCTACCAAGGAGTTTGCCCATTAGGTGGAGAGAGGGTGGGATATGGTGCAGACAGTACCGTAGTAACACCACTGTATCTACTTCTGGCGTTACTACGGGGCCTTTTTGATAAAGGTAAACAAAATTAGGCGATACACCTGGTCCTTTTTAGCATTCTGTAATAATTTTGTTTTCAGGAAAATCAGTACGAAATTTGACTCGGGCATCGACAAAAACCTCGCACGTTTTAATAAAATAATGCTAAGCCAAAAATATCAAAATAATGGCCATAGAAATACCGGTGGTGCGCACTGAGAGCCGGTGTAACCAAGGTAGGCCGCGACGGTACAGACAGCCGCTATGTGCACACTATCGTTCCATGTGTGGTGGAGGCTAAGGGGTGCAATGCAATTTTTTATGAGGGCGAATTAGTGGGGTCCTTCTCCATAGACACTGTACAAAAGGTCATTCATTTGGGGGGGAGGCTCGCCTTCTGAGCCGGGGGGGGGGGGGGCCTGGCAAACCCTGCCCACCCCCACCCCGCTGGTAATGCCTCTGTTCCGCCGTGATTTTTGAAATGCTGCACAACAATGCAGTTGAGGCGTTAGGATAAGTATAATAGCAAATCCAAGCGACCGTCAACCATTGTTTCCCTTTTACATGTAGAGAGGTAGAAGATTGAAATTGAGGAGGGTGTGCTGGGTTAAAACCGTATTATTAGAAATAGATATTTAATAATCCCAAAAGATAATCGCTTGTTAATTTGAATTCAATACGTCTCCAAATGTGAATGTCTCTCTATACTTGTTAGTACAACGATTCATTTAGTACGGCATTTTTACATTAATGTACTCGGACAAAAGCTATAAGCACTGAAATAATACGATCGCATATGCTTCAAAAACACAGAAAATAACCCTCAGAATGGCAGAAAGTTCCTAATGAAAGAGCCGAAATCGTTTTTCCTCTTCCCTTTCCCTGCGATTCACGTAGTCCAGATATTTATGATTTGACCCAAAACAATTTCAAAAGCAACAATTGTGGTGTTAATATACTGTGAACTTGTTCAAATAAGATATCAAAAGTTTACCAAAATCACCCTTGTGGCAAATGTGGAAAATTAGGTATGTACCAATTCATTGGGATACTCCTAAGGTTTAAAACGGTATGGTTTTGCCCTATGTACGGTTTTAGTTTTATTGCAATAGTACATGACGTTCAACAGGTTCATCTTGGGATAAAATTTACATGAGCCGAATTTTTAATTCGAACTGGTGTAATTGTTTCATTGGTCACACTAGAATGAATAATGTAATAGATTCTTTTGTTTATCTTTTCTAGAGGAAAATCTAGGGCACTTTTGCCCCTAAAACAAGGCAAGTTCCACTCCGTAATTTTCTTTCAAAAGTGCAATTAAATGCAGTTCAGGGACGTTAGGGATATAAGAGAGCTAGATATGACTAGTGACCCCCCCCACGTTGACCCTGTAGCCCCCACTCACATTTTGCATTCCAGTTATGCAACATATCAAGCTGGTTCGCTGCCATACATTGTCACCATTCGACGAACAGTTTTACAAACAAAAAACACATTTTTAACTCCCTGTTCTCAAATTGGAAAGAGTCTATTGTACCTGAAAGTGTTTTGGGGCCGCCAGCCAGGACCACTTAGCCAATCCGTGTGGGTGCGTGTGTATGTATGTATGTGTGTTTGTTTGTGTCAAAAATTGTTAAGTTTTTTTTGTAATTGACCTCAATTGAACAATTTAACTTCAATTGAACCAAAAAACCGTCTGTCATAGATGCACAATGGGATCCCTCATATGTTGATGAGGTCAAAGTCAGGTTTGAAGTTCAAAGGTCCTGTGGCGGATCAAGTTTGGAAAAGTGAGGGTTAACAAATGTAAAATGATCTAAATTGAAAACTTGAAGTTCAATTGGACCAAACTTTTGTCATAGGTGCACCCTGCGATCCCTCATATGTTTGATGATATCAAGAAGGTCACGTGCCAGGGTCAAAGGTCATGGGGCTGCCCACAGCTTAGTTCTTTGAATATTCGAGCGCGGAAAGCCGATAACCCCGCGAAAATTCGTAGTTTTATTTCTGTGTGTTAATAATGATTGGGTACATTCCCCTGAAATCTGTTGTATTAATATTAGATGTATGTTAAAGAATTTTCAAGGACAAAATGACAAAGTAAACGGCTAATTTTTCAGAAAATGTAAAATATCTCGAGGACTCAACTGGAGACTGTTTTTCACACCTCTTTACACTGAATGGAGATACCTGCATAACACCATAGCTAACCGTGGTCAATTCAAATAATGCAAGACACTGGGTGAAGGTCATGTGTTTTCAGGGATGTCTGTAGCTGTATGTCAACACATTTGGCCAATGAAAAACATTGTAAGACTTGCGCCAGCCAAGGTCCATTACTATTATTATATCTCTCAGTTATGGGTGTTTATTAATACACATTATAGAGTGCTGGCGCAGCCTGGAAGCAATACTTCTTATAGACTCTGGTATGCGATGGTCAAGGTAGCTATAATTGCATAGGCCCCATATCAGGCTCAGCATTGAAAAGCAAATCTAACAGCTCGCAGCATGAGTATGTGCTTCTATATGGAGCATACCTATAGTATTTTGAAGTCCTAAATTACCAAATAATTTAACTTCAAAATCTAACATGTAGGGTTCTATGAAATGATTCGAGTACCTATTTGAATATATTTTACTTGATTTTGCGCTGATATTGAGATAGTTTTTATATTTGGTTTGGGATCGAATATGTAAGAAACCCATTTTAATTTATTCCGGGGTTGGTATACACAAACCTTTTCTGGTATACTAAGTGAGTAATAGGCCAACATAGATTTTTTGTATGTTACTTATGGAAGAGGCAATCAAAGTTTTTGTTTATTTCCCTTGGTTGTGTAATCATTAGGATTTATTATTAGACTTAAGCAAAGTCTCCTCATTTGCTTATAACTGAAGTCGTTTTAGATTTGTAAATCTTAAGGACTTATTTTAATAAATCTTTACAGACTTATGTAATTTTAAATCCATAAAAAGTTTTGTCCCGCTATCAAGTCTTATAGATTTAAAAATAGTCCAAGGATTTTAGAGATTTGATGTTTTTCGCCGAAAAAACATTTTTTGTTTGTGCATTATTCTTGTCATATTCCCACCAAAATAATCTCTATATATCCCTTTAATAACCATAAACATACAAATTCATGATATTATTTATTTCTTGTATCAAATGTATTTTCATACCAAAATTGTTTTGTAAATTATGAAACTCGGAAAATAACGTTTTCCTGACACATTCTTGTGGCAAATTGCAAAATCTTCCACCGTTTACAAGCGCGTACACATATCAAACATATACTTAATATTCTGTAAAAAAAAAAAAAAAAAAAAAAAAAAAATATATATTCATTTCTATTTCTTTAACATGGTTGTTAGCCAAGAAATGTGCAACTCCCAACTAGAAAACAAAGTGCTACTTGAATGTCCTCTTCATGTTTGCCCTTCAACTTCTTTAAAATCATCCCCGACCCCCGGCACCGTTTTTTTCAAATACTGTGTTAAAATAAAGCCAACAGATATTCTGAAATTTTACCAACCCCATTATGACCCTTGAACATAATTTTGAACTACAAACTTGCAGATATGCAAACTATACCTTCTTTGAATCCTTAAAAGGTGGAGAACGGTAAAGTTAGCAGGATAGTGGATATTGGATATTCGGTAGACGGATATTCGGCTAGACGGACATTCGACTAACGGACATTCGCCGACGTTTTTTCAATGACTCATAGCAAAAAAAGGACCCACACGATATTTTTTATTTGCTTCAAATAATTCCCCACCACCCACACTTTCCCACAAACAAAAAAATAATACTTAAACATAGCTGTAAGGGGGGTGGTTTAATTAGGTTGGAATCAGTCATTTTCTATCTGACATAATTTAAGGGACTTACTCACCCCTGAAAAAAACGTAACCAACGCTATTTTTTTTTTGCCTTCACATATTCCCCCGCCCACACTTTCCCACAAACAAAAACATAAATACTTCACCACAGCTTAAGGGGGTAATTAGGTTTGCATCAGTCATTCTTCATATGGACATAATTTAAGGAATTACCTCCCCTGAAAAAGTAAGCACACGATATTTTTATTGCTTAAAAATATTCCCCAGCAACCCACCACTCCCACAAACAAAAAAAAAAATACTCACCACAGCTTAAGGGGGGTGTAATTAAAGTTTGGAATCAGTCATAAATTTTTCCTTTTTCAATATGACATAAGTAAGGACTTACTCCCCCCCACCGAAAAAAAGTAACCACCGATATTCTTATTTTGCTTCAAATATTCCCCAGCACCCTCACTCTTCCCCACAAACAAAAAAATAAATACTTCACCACAGCTTAAGGGGGGGCTTGATTAAGAAGGGACTCCAAAGGAACGTTATAAAGTGTCCCACAATGCAATGTGCGTGTACCATACGTTGTGGGCAAAAATCTTAAAAATACACAGTTCGGTCGGGGTTAGTAAGTCCTTAAATATGTTAATATGAAGAAAATGACTTGATTCCAAACCTTAATTACCCCCCTTAGCTGTGGTGAAGTATTTATTTTTTTGTTTGTGGGAAGGTGGGTGCGGGGAAATATGTGAAGCAAAATAAAAAAAATATCGTGTGGTTACTTTTTCGGGGGGGGGAGAGTAAGCCTTTACCTTAAATTATGTCATATGAAGGAAAATGACTGATTCCAAACCTAAATACCCCCCTAAGCTGTGGGTTGAAGTATTTATTTTTTGTTGTGTGACGCGTGTGGGTGCTTGGGGAAATTTGAAGCAAAAATAAAAAAAAAAGATCGTTGTGGTTACTTTTTTAAGGGGGAGAGTTAAGTCCTTAAATTATGTCATTGAAGAAAATGACTGCCTGATTCCAACCCTAATTTACCCCCTTAAGCTGTGGTGGAAGTATTGATTTTTTTGTTTGTGTGAAGAGGGTGGGGGCTGGGGGATATGTGAAGCAAAAAAATTAAAAAATATCGTGTGGTTATTTTTTTTCCAGGGGGGGGCGTAGGGGGGAGTAAGTCCTTAAATTAGGGTTCATATGAAGAAAAAGACTGATTCAAAACTAGTAATAAGTTTCCTAAAACTTAGTAGATTTGACTTGATTATGATTTAAACTTCTATCACACATGACAATGACAATAAATAAAATCCTAAACTGTCGTTTTCTACTCGCCGGGTAGCCTATAAGCAAAGCTACGAGTTGTTTACCGCGGCAGTCAACTGGTTAGTTGCGATGCAGTAGCTGCAAGATGAGGCTCCAATTAGTAAAGTAAAGAAACAGGGGTTCTTAGGTATACAATGACGCGTATACTCTACAGTTACATACCGCAAATAGCACCAAGAGTTGCCCATGGTGGAGAGAGAAGGTGGATATGGTGCAGACAGTACCGGAGGGAGAAACTACACGTATCTACTCTGCAGTTACTACGCCCTTTTGATAGTAGACAAAATGATGGGCGCTACACCTGGTCTCTTTTTAGCAATTCTTTAAATATTTGGTTCAGGAAATAATTACGAAATTTGAATCGGGCATCGACAAAAACCTCGCACGTTTAATAAAATATGCTAAATGCCAAAAATATCCAAATAATTGCCAAAGAACTACAGTGTGAGTCATGAGAGACGGTGTTTTTGTAAACCAAGTAGGCCGCGACCCGGTAAGACAGCCGATGTGGGTACACTACTCCGTTATGGGGTGGGGTGTTGGTGGAGAGGGAAGGGGTGCAGGGCATTTGCTGAGGGGCATATGTGGGTCCTTCGCCATAGACACTGTAAACGTACAAAAGGGTCAGGTCATGGGGGAGGCTCGCATTCTGAGCGGGGGGGGGGCCTGCAACCCGGCCCACCCCCACCCCGATGGTAAGCCTATGTTCCGCCGTGTTTTTGAACTGTGCCAAAAAACAATGCAGTTGAGGCGTAGGAATATTAGTATAATAGCAAATCCAAGCGACCGTCAGACCATGTTTCCTTTTACATGTCGAGGAGGATAGAAGGATTAAATTGAGGAGGGTGTGCTGGGTTAAAAAACGTAATTCGGAATAGATATAATCACTGATTAATCGCTTGTTAAGTTTAATTCAATAAGTCTCAAAAAGTGAATTGTATCTCTATAAATTGTTAGTACAGGATTCATTTAGTACGGCATTTTTACAATTAAGTACTCGGACAAAGCATAGCAATGAATAAGTACGATCGAATATGCTTCAAAAAACACAGATAATAAACATCAGAATGGCAGAAAGAAGTTTCCCTAATCGAAAGAGCCGAAATCGTTTTCCCGGCGATATCACCAGTAGTCCAAGATATTTATGATGTGACCCAAAAAACAAATTTCAAAAGCAACAATTGTGGTGTATATAATGTGAACTTGTCAAAAATATTAATCAAAAGTTTACCAAAAATAACCTTGTGGAACATGTGGAGGAAAAGGAGGTCTGACCAATTTCATTGGGATTACCGAAGGTTTTAAAAAGGTATGTTTGCCTATTAGGTTTATAGTTTGATTTGCAAAGGTTACATGACAGTTCAAGCATCTTGGGGGGATAAATTTTACATGAGCCGATTTTATTCGAACTGGTTGTAAATTGTTCATTTGGGCACACTAGATGGAAAATGTATATAGTTCTTGTTCTTTCTAGAGGAAAATCAGGGAATTTTCCCCTCAAACAAGGCCAAGTCCACTCAGTAATTTTTTTCAAAAGTGAATTAAAATGAGTAGTCAGGGACGTTAGGGATATAAGAGATATAGAGATGACTAGTGACCCCCCCCCACGTAGAACCCTGGTAGCCCCCACTCACATTTTGCATTCCAAATTATGCGACGACTATCATAGCTGGGTTGTGCGCTTTGCCATACATGTACCATGCGCGAAAGTTTTAACACCATTTTTTAAAAATTCATGTTTCTCAAAATGGAGGAGTATATTTGTAAACTGAAGGTTTTTGTGGGCCGCCTGCCAGACCACTTAGCAATCAGTTGGCGTGTGTATGTAGGTATGTGTGTTGTGGTGTCAAAAATGTGAAGTTTTTTTTTTTTTTTTTTTTTTAAAAGTTTAACTTCAATTGGAACCAAACTTCTGCATAGGTGCACAATGGGACCCTCCATCTGTTGAATGAGGTCAAAGGTCAGGTTGAAAGGTCAAAGGTAATGAGGCCTATCATTCACAAAATTTTAAAAAGTAAAATGTAAAAATTGATCTAAATTGAAAAATTGAGGCGTTCAATTGGAACCAAACTTTTGTCATAGGTCACCATGCGATCCCTCAATGTTGATGGATCAAAGGTCACGTGCCAGGGTGCAAAGGTCATGGGGCGGCCACCGCTTTTCTTCTTTGATAAGCGAGCGCGAAAGCCGAGAACCGCGAAATTCTAGTTATTTCTGGGTGTGTATTATAATGATTGGGTAATTCCTGAAAATCTGTGTATTGATATGGAGATGTATGTAAATGAATTTTCAAGGGACAAAAAAATGACAAAGTAACGGCTAAAGTTTCAGGAAAATGTAAATATATTCTAGACTCAACTGGAGACTGTTTTCACCACATTACACTGATGGAGATACATTGCATAACAAACCATAGCTAACAGTGGGCAATTCAAAATATGCAGGACACGGGGTGAGGTCATGTGTTTCAGGGATGTCTGTAGCTGTATGTCAACACAGTTGGCCATATGAAAAAACATGTGTGAATTGCTCCAAGATCCAACGTCCATTACTATTATTATCATCTCACATGATAGTATGGGTGTATTAATACACATTATAGAGGGCTGGCGAAGTATGGAAAGCAAAATACTTTCTTATAGACCTGTATGCGATGGTCAAGGTCGCTATATGCTATAGTCACATATCAGGCTCAGCATTGAAAACAAATCTAACAGCTAGCAGCATGAGTATGTGGCATTATATATGGAGATAATCTACTAGTATTTGAGTCAAATTTACCAAATAAGTTAATTCAAAATCTACATGTAGTTTAAAAAATATCGAGTACATAGTTGAATTATTTACTGATTTGCGCTGATTATTTGAGATAGTTTTATATTTGGTTTGGATCTAATATTGGAAAGAAGCAACCCATTTTAATTTTCTGGGTGTGTATAAACAAAACCTTTTCTGTATACTTAAGTGAGTAATAGGCAAAATATATTTTTGGTATGTTTACTTATGGAAAGAGGCAATCAAGGTTATGTTTATATTCCTTGGTCTGTGTATCATTAGGATTATGAGTAGACTTAAACATAAGTCTCTCATTTGCTTATAAACTGAAGTCGTTTTAGATTTTAAATTAAGGACTTATTTAAATAAATCTTTTTTACAGGACTTATTAATTTAATCCAAAGAAAAAGTTTTGTCCCGTTAACAAGTCTTAAGATTGTAAAAAATTAAAGTCCAAGGATTTTTTAGAGAGTTTATTGTTTTTCGCCCGACGAACAAACATTTTTTTTAAAAAAAAAATTCTTGTATTTTTTTAATTCTCCACCAAAATAATCTCTATATAGCAACAAATCATGATGGTATTATTATTTCTTGTATCAAAATGTATTTTCATACCAAAATGTTTTGTTAAATTAAGTGAAACTCTGTAAAGAACGTTTTCTGACACATTCTTTGCAAATTGCAATCTCAACCTTTTACAATCGCCGTGTAACACATATCAAAAAAATCTAAGTTAATTGATTATATATTAATTTATAATTTCTTGAAACAATTTGCCCAGAAATGTGCAACTCCCCCCAAACTAGAAACAAGTGCTACTAATGTCTCTTCATGTTTTGTCCGTCAACTTCTTTAAAATCTCCCGCGACCCGGCACAGTTTTTTTCAAATACTTGTTTTAAAATAGCAAACAGATATATCTGAAAAGTTACCCCAATTGTGACCTTGAACATATTGTGCACTACAAACGTGCAGATATGGCAAAACTAGACCTTCTTGAATCCTGAAAAGTGGAGCACGGTAAAGTTAGAAGGATATTGGATATTGGAATTCGGCTAGACGGATATTCGGCCAGACGCATTCGCCTAAAGGACATTCGCCGACCGTTTTTTCAAGAATCATAGCAAAAAAAAAGTAACCACACGATATTTTTTATTTTTGCTTCAAATATTTCCCTTCACCCACACTCTTCCCACAAACAAAAAAATAAATACGTCAACATAGCTTAAGGGGGGTATTAGGTTTGATATCAGTCATTTTCTTCATATGGACTAATTAAGGGACTTAATCCCCCATGAAAAACAGTAACCACACGCTAGTTTTATTTTTGCTTCACAATATCCCCAGCACGGGACACTCTTCCACAAACAAAACAATAAAACTTCCCCACAGCTTAAGGGGTGTAATTAAGTTTGAATCCAGTATTATTCATATGGCATAAGTTAAGGACTTACTACCCCATGAAAAAGTAACCACACGATATTTTTATTTCTGCTTCAACTATTCCCCAGCACCCACACCCTTCCAAAACAAAAAAATAAATACTTCACCACAGCTTAAGGGGGTTAATTAAGTTTGGAATCAGTCATTTTCATAGGACATAATTAAGGACTTACTCCCCCACCCTAAAAAGTAACCAACGATATTTCTTATTTTGCTTCAAATATCCCCAGCACCACACTCTTCCCACAAACAAAAAAATAAATACTTCAACACAGCTTAAGGGGTGATAGAAGGACTCCAAAGGAAGTCATTATACAGTTGCTCAAATGCAATGGGTCGTGGTACATACGCTTGTGGGCAAAATCTAAAAAAAACACAGGTTCGGTCGGGGGGGTAGTGAAGTCCTAAATTATTCATTATGAAGAAAAGTAATGATTCCAAACCTAATGTTGTTTTTTTTGTGGTGGTTTTTGTTGTTTGTGTTTTTTTTTACTAAAAAATCCAAAAAAGAAAAAAATACTTTATTTTTTGTTTGTGGGAAGAGAAGAGTGTGGGTGCTGGGGAATATGTGATGAAGCAAAAATAAAATAATATCGTTGGTTACTTTTTCAGGGGGGGGGGAGTAAAGTAAGTCCTTAAATATTGTCATAGAAGAAAATGACTGATTCCAAACCTAATTATTACCCACCTTAAGCTGGGGGGAAGTATTATTTTTTTTGTTGTGTGAAGAGGTGGGGTTGCTGGGGAATATTTGAAGCAAAAATAAAAATATCGTGTGGTACTTTTTTCCGGGGGGAGAGTAAGTCCTGAAATTATGATCATCTGAAGAAAGACTGATTCCAAACCTAATGAACCCCCTTAAGCTGTGGTGAGTATTTATTTTTTGTTTGTGGGAAGAGTGGGGTGGTGGGGAATATGTGAAGCAAAAATAAAAAAAATATCGTGTGGTATTTTTAGTTTCAGGGGGAAGAGGGAGTTTAAGGTCTTTAAATTATGTCCTATGAAGGAAAAAAGGAAAATGGGACCGATTCCAACCCTAATTACCCCTTAAGCTGGGGTGAAGTAATTTCTTTGGGTTTTTGGGAAGAGGGGGGTGCTGGGGAATATGTGAAGCAAAAATAAAAAAAATATCGCGTGGTTGAACTTTTTTCAGGGGGGGAGTAAGGCATTAAAGTCCTGAAATTATGTCATATGAAGAAAATGGACTGATTCCAAACCTAATTACCCTTAGCTGTGGTGAAGTATGTGAAGTATTTATTTTCTTGTTTGTGGGAAGAGTGGGGTGCGGGGGAAGATGTGAAGCCAAAAAGATAAATAATCGTTGTGGTTATTTTTTTTCGGGGGGGAGAAGTCCTTAAATTATTGTCATATGAAGAAAATGGACTGATTCCAAAACCTTAATTACCCCTTAAGTTGGTGAAGTATTTATTTTTTGTTTGTGGGAAGAGTGTGGGTGCTGGGGAAGATTTGACGCAAAATTAAAAAATATCGTGGTTACTTTTTGTCGGGGGGGGGGGAGTAAGTCCTTAAAAATTATGTCATATGAAGAAAAAGGAATGATTTCCAAACCTAATTTACCCCCTTAAGCGTGGTTGAAGTATTATTTTTGTTGTTAAGATGTGGGTGCTTGGGAATATTGGAAGCAAAAATAAAAAATATGCGTGTGGTTCTTTTTCAGGGTTCGAGAGTAAGGTCCTTAATGATGTCATATGAAAGAAAAATGACTGATTCCAAAACACTACTCACCCCCCTTAAGCTTGGTTGAAGTATTTATTTTTTGTTTGTGGGAAGAGTGAGGGTGCTGGGGAATATTTGAAGCAAAAATAAAAATATCGGTGGTTACTTTTTTCAGAGGGGAGAGTAAGTCCTTATCTTATGTCATATGAAGAAAATGACTGATTGCCAAACCTATTTACCCCATTAAGCTGTTGTGAAGGATTTATTTTTTGTTGGTGGGAAAGAGTGTGGGTGCTGGGGAATAATTGAAGCAAAAATAAAAAATATCGGGTAGTTACTTTTTTTCAGGGGTGAGTAAGTCCGAATTATGTCAAATGGAAAAGAAAAATGAACTGATTCAAACATAAACCCCCCTTAAGCTGGGTGAAAGTTTTATTTTGTTTATGAGGAAGGTTGGGGTGCTGGGGAAAATATTTGACAAAGCGAAAATAAAAACATATCGTGTGAGTTACTTTTTCAGGGGGGGGGGTGTAAGTCCTTTTAAATTATGTATATGAAGAAAAAGACTGATTTCCAAACCTAATTACCCACTTAAGCTGTGTGTGAAGTATTTATTTTTGTTTGTGGGAAGAGTGTGGGTGCTGGGACTATTTGAAGCAAAAATAAGAAGAAAATATCGTGTGGTTACTTTTTTTCAGGGGGGGATTTTTTTTAAAAAGTCTTAAATATTGTTCATATGAAGAAGAAAATGATGATTCCAAACTTAATACTCCCTTTAAGCTGTGGTGAAGTACTTCTATTTTTGTTTGTGGGAAGAGTGTGGGTGCTGGGGATATTTGAAGCAAAAATAAAAAATATCGTGTGGTTATTTTGTCAGGGGGGAGGAAGTAATTAAATTATGTTCATAGAAGAAAATGACTGATTCCAAACCTATTACCCCCCTTAGGCGTTGGGAAGTATTTATTTTTTGTTTGTATGAAGAGTGTGGGTGCTGGGGAATTTGAAGGCAAAAATTAAAAAAATATCTTGTAGTTTACTGTTTTTGCTATGAGTTATTGAAAAAACGGTCGGCGAATTTCCGTTAGGCGAATGTCGTCTAGCCGATATCCTC
The DNA here is from genome assembly GCA_023653785.1 of Ophioderma brevispina. Lineage (NCBI taxonomy): Eukaryota > Metazoa > Echinodermata > Ophiuroidea > Amphilepidida > Ophiodermatidae > Ophioderma > Ophioderma brevispina. The sequence goes on along the minus strand of JAMKCH010030955.1, from coordinate 24,227 downwards.
TAGCCGATCTCCAATATCCTGCTAACTGTCCGTGCTAAAGGTGCGAATATTTGTTGGTATAATTTTCAACGCGTTTTGGACCTTTTCAGATTTTGACCCTGTATAAACCTAACCCCTTAAAACATATTCCACTCCTTGATTTGTAAACTTGATTTGTTGTTCTTAAAGACACTCTCAGGTTGAAAAATATTTGAAATTTGACAGGAATAGATTCAAGTGAAGGATAAGTCTGTAGAATTCATAAGTACCCTTCCAACTGAAGAATTGACAGAAAAGGAAGAGAAAGAAGAAAACGGCAGAGTGTTCCAAGATACGATTCCCATTCAATACGTGTTGTAGTAAGTGTCGAACGGAACAGTAATGACTAAAAATTTCCGATTCTGTCCTTATTAGGTTGCTTATGGGTCTTATCATTTGCAGGGCATTTTAGGATACCTGTACTTGTACCATACATGCAAAAATTGATTTTGATGATTTTTCGATTTCTGAGTTAGCAAATCACTGATAGTGTCTTAAAGGGTTTCTCAATACAATTCTGGAGAAAAAAATGATTCTTTTGTGATTAGTTTTGGTCTAAAGCATCATTTTTCTAATTTGACTGGCACTAAAGGGGCGGATCAAGGATCATCAAACCAAGGGCACAAAGCAGAGTAAAAATATTGTGTGTTTCTAAACCAACCACATAACACCACTGCACTGGTTCACATAACTCTTGGCACATGTATGGCAACTAGGAATTTTGTACGCTTAAAGAGGAATAGTTTTTCAGTAGCACAATCCAGCGCTGTCGCCTTCGGGGCCTAGTTTTATCCGTTTAAGATAAGCACTCCTGGTATATCCTGTCCTGTGAAGGGACTTTGACGGTGGTTAAACCTGGTTTTGTGAGCGCTCAACCATTTCACTTCCGCAAAGGCAGGTGTGGAGCTGCTTATAGCTCCACTGTCTGAAGCATTGAAGTTCTGCTGCATGAGGCCAGATGACATAGCTTGCTCTGTGTGCAGTTTTGGCTGTTGTATTAGTTATAGCCTTCCTCTTTCCTTTAAGAATGCCCAAGGATGTTAGGCATTTGTTGACAGATGTATTGCAGAAACCTCTGCTTCCTACATCTATTGGAAAGTAGTATGTAGACCATCCTCTGTTTTCACAGTCAGCCACTAGATCTTGGTATTTTCTAGCATATGCATTGGATAGGTTCTCCTCCGTAGGGATCGTCAGCTCTATGATGATCACCGTCTTTGTTTTGGTAGAAAAGATGGTGATATCTGGTCTCTTAGTTGACTCATTGATTTCTGGAGGGAACACTATTTGTTTGTGTTCCTCATCCATCAGAAATATCAAGTCAATCAGTCATTGGCCTTCTTCAGAATGTTGGTTGGCTCTGTCTTTCTCATTGGTAAGACTGGATTCCAATAGGCTGTACCATCAGCTGTGCGAAAGGCTATTGTAGATATGGAGTTCAGATTCTCAGGTGTGATGATTTTTTCTGGTTTACCTCTACGATGTACGGTGCCAGACATGTGGAGAGTGCTTTCAGTGTTTGGTCATGGCACCAGTTGTATCTTCCGCTTTGTAATGAGTAGCTACAACCATTGAGGATGTGGAACAGTGTGCAATGACGATGATGACATTTTGGCAGAGTCAAATTGATCATGAATTGCGTTGATGTGGAAAGCCAGCAGCCTTAGCGTCCAGACATACAAACGTTTCTTCCAGGAGGTGTCGACCTGCATGACGGACTCCCAACTCAATAGTCTATGAGCCAGTTTCTGTACGGGCCTTAAAATTCGAGTTTGTTGCACCACCTGGTGATGAATTTTCCAATATATCACCTTGACTAGGATTAGGTATGTTTCCGCTCCGAAAAGTTGCACATTAGCGCGTACAGCCTATTTCAAAATGGCCGCCATTGTTTTATGAAAAGCTGCCATTGTATTTTTCATTATTGATAGGAACTTTATCCAGGACTAAACGAAATGAAGTTTTACATTCCTGAAGTGGCTTTAAACATTTAATCGTCCAAGATGGCCGCCGGAAGGAGGCATGTTTTGTTAAAAGAACTAAAATTGCAAAATTGATGAGGTAAGAATGCGAGTAATATTTTGAGAGCACCAAAAACAGAATAAATGATATTTGTATATTGCGGACATGATCTTAACTCATGATGGCGGCGGTTATACCCACTCCGGAGGACATAAATCAAGAAGAAGCACGCCCCTGCACGTCCTTTTCGACATAATAAGAACCATAAGGAAAACTACTGATAAAATTTTCCCGCAAATTTCGGTCGTACTTCTGGACACTTGCAGACCTCTCAACACGAGTTGAAGCTGGGAAGGAAGATGATCTCGGCAGTAGAGAGGGAGAAGGAGCTGGCGGTACAAGTCAGAAACAAAGATAGCACTTCATGTGTTGGAAAGAAATTTAGGTCGCCATATTTAAATTTTCTTCTACATATAGACAACTTTTTCACTTCTTCATAAGTATATTTTTTTATTTTTACTGGGAAACACCTATGACGTCACTGATTAGTCTTTAAATATAGTCCACAACCATTTATTATGATTTCATTGTATCAGGTTGATATGAGCTGTTGTCTTCCTATGATCTATTATAGAGTCAGTTTAAATTACATTATATGGCCAAAGTAGTAACCAGCTATAGTAACAGCACTCTCATGGACAAGTCAATACCCCACTTTAATATTGTTTACACCATGAAAATGATTTAGAGTCATTATTAGAGAGTGTTGTTTAATAACGTCGAAAAGATGGGTAGGGCTGCTTTTCTTTCCGATTTACTTATCCTAGAGCAAATACAATCACCACCATCTTTGAAAACAAGCCTGTACGTAAAATATAAGTGCCATATATTCTTTTTGGAGCTCCCAAAATATTACCCAGGTTCTTATTTCAATAATTTGGCATTTTAAGTTCATTTTGCAAAATATGCATCCTTGGGGCGGCCATCTTGGACGCCTAGATTTTTAAGACCCTTTCGGAAAATTAAGAACTTGATTTCGTTTAGTCGTGGATAAAATTTCTATCTGTAATGGAATTATAATGGCGGTTTTACATAAAACAATGGCGGCCATTTTGAAAGGGGCGGGACACGCTGTGCAGCTTTTCGGGGCGGAAACATACCTAATCCTAGTCAAGGGGACATCCCTCTCAAGGTGATATATGGGAAAATTAATCACCAATTGGGTGCAACGAACTGAAAATCTGATGATGGCAGCTTATGGACTACAACCACTGCTCTTGTTTCGCACATCCGTGAAGGTAAACCAACATGTCTTCCTCATCTACATCGTTTACTAGTCCGGTGAGGCATTTCCTTTGTTCTGGACGACTCATGTCTGATCAGATTGTGGTTCTTTTTCTAACCAAGACCGGCTCTATCCGTCTGACCTCTAGCCATTTCATTCATAAATAGATGTCGTTTTTTCTTTTCTAATTCTTTTACACCATTCCATCTGGCCCTTGTCTTTTTACTTTCCATGCATTTTCTGTAGAGTGTTTGTGTAATTCCATCTTTAGAGTGCGTGCATACATTTGACTGAAGTGGTTAGCTTTTCCAGTTGCAGGCCATAGTGTTTCCTGCTCCTGTACAGACCACGGGTGGTGGTACATCTGCTTATACCTGCCCATTGCTTCAGGTATTTAATGCAAGTAGCTTCCAGACTTTCGATGTAGGAAATTGGGAAGTTATAGATAGTGAACTCCCATTTCAGTTTGGGTACAATAGCATTATTGTATATCCATAGCTCCATAAGCCCACTCAGTTGACTTGCATTGGTTGTTTGAAGCATTTCTGTCAGCTTTGTGCTTACCATGTCTCTGATGTTATTGTCCTTCAGGTCGTTATAGATCAGCTTCCCGAGGAACCGCATGGGTTGTCTGTGGATATAAGCAGCTGCTGTCCGTCTATTTCTAAGCCGGGATCGTATGCCACGTATTGCGTTTTGTGTCCTTTTGTTCTGCGTTGGGGAAAAAACGTGTTCATTGCATGAGACTGGCACTTGCTTGGTTGCTTTCATGGTCCCTGTCCACTTAAGGAAGTTGTTCATTGTATTTACAAGTTCTTGACATCCTTCTGGGCTCCTAGCTACGAGGGTCAGGTAACAGGCGGGGGGCAGGGGGATGCATGTTGCCACCCCGGAGAGCTTTGACCGGGAAAAAGCTTGAAAATCATGCAAAATCAACCCTTTCTTGCCTGCTCAGCAGGAAAATTTCAGCTCCAACCAGGAAAATGTGCCTCAAACCACCTCCAACCGGAAAATCTGCCTCAAAATCGGGAATTTGCCCCCTCTGACAAGTGACCTGTTATGACGTCTCGTAGACGTCAAAGGTCAGAAATACCTTTCAAACACAAATAAATGAGCCTTGTGCACAAGTGATCTGAATTTTATATAATATATCAGATTTAAAGTGACATGAGGAGATTTATTTAGGATACGAATTTCTCTCAAATTGCACAAGATCGATTGTAGACCACCTACCAAGAACGTTCCGAAGGTTTATTGGACAAACAAGTACAAAAGAAAACAGCAAACCTTGTTTTGAACTTGCCTGACTATCGTAATTGTCCCCATAGAACACCGTGCTTTGTACTAAATCATCATATTATTACATAAAGACGACGTATTCGGCTTATTCACTTCAGGTGTGATCTAATACAGGAAAGCCCGGGTTAAAAAAAAAAATTGGGGCGCTTCTTTCTGGAAATCTCCTCATGTCTCTTTAATGATTTGAATCAGATCTATTTGGTTCAAGAATTTGGTATGTCCAAAACAACATTACATATGTAGTAAAATTACACACAATTTATCAGATTGATACCTAGTGTCCAAAAGAAGCGTTGCAGTTCAACGATGATATGTCCTCACAGCGAAGACTCCAAAAAGGCAGCATGCAAAGTCACACTTATAAATCCTCAGGTAATATTCCATTGGAATCTTCTCAGTCCTGAAGGTAACTTTTGTCCAGCAGTTCAAGACGACAAGGTTAAATAAGTCCCTCGACGACACTAATAATCCACAGTATATCAGTCCAAGATAATCACCACGATTTCTATCTGTCCACAATTTGGAATCCTATTTTGACTCCCAGCACTTTTGGCTTCAAAGACGACAGTAGAATAATTATAGCACTTTGCTCACGTGGAATTGAAAATATAATAAAGCCTGGCACCAAGTACAGGTCTGCTCCTCATTGCAGATTAAAACTAGCTATAACTTCTAGCTACTTGTTACTGGTGGTTGCTGGCAAATCTAACATCTTGCAACTCGGCTTTATACCATCATTTCACAAAGTTCCATGGGGGAATCCCCATATTTTGCAATGTTTTGATCTCAAAGCATAAACAAGTTGGCTCAGTTTCTAAGTTATATCTTGGGGAATTACCCTTTCTCCCCTTGTGCAATCTATCTAACCGGTGCACCGTACACAAACAACACTAGGGGAATCCCCTGCTCTCTTTTCCATCATAAACAAAGTACTTTTCCCCGTGAGAAATCTTTTCTCAATAAAATTGAAAATCAAATTAATATCTTTAATCAGAAAAATGGAGGCTATATAACAGATCCCTGTTACGCCCCTGAGATGATATGATGTCAGATCCACTCATGCAGTACCCGAAGTGTTTGGATTGGTCTAGATCAAGACATAGATTGAAGACGGCCAAGAACAAGATGCAGGAGAGTGGGCAGCCTTGGAAGACTGTATCCAGTCAGTTGTCCATTCAGTTGTTTGATTAACAGCTCATCATAGTACTTACATATTATCTTCCTAATGTGATCTGGAACATGATACCACGCTAAAGCAAAATGTACAAGGTTGTGTGGTACAGTGCCGTATGCATTTTGAAGATCAGGCCATGTTGTCACAATTGGTTTTCCATTCGTTTTAGCATTTTAGTTAGTGCTTCTCTGTGTTCCACACGTCCTTATATCTTCTCCATGTAAACCTTCTATATGGATTGGTCAATATAACTGTTTTCTGTCAGGTAGTTGATGGTTCTTTGAGCGAGAATACCCAGTCCGAGGTTACCACTAGAATTCTTCAGTGTGATGGGCCTGAGCAGGAGGGATCACTAGTGTTCTCCTCTTTGGATATAAGGATGGTTTCTCCAGTTTCCCCAGCTCACAGGTATTGCAGCTGTTCTCCATATATTGCAAATAACTTCGTGTAGTAGCCGGGTGGTTGTAGGGCATTTTTTCCACACTAGGTATGGGGTGCGATTGGTACCTAGAGAAATGGCATTTCTTCTTTTCTGAAGATAGCTGTTTAACTCTGACAGACTGGGTGGTTTAGTGTTGAATGCCTTGGTCGGCTTTGGTGTTCTCTTCATGCCCTTGCTTTACTCGCCACTGCATCAATATCTACGCAAAAATTAAAACGATCAGATCAGACAAACTAAAGAAACTTCACAAATCATATATTTCGACGAAACATAGATTAACACCAATCACACCCTGGATAGGTGTTGGATAGACAAGGATGGAAATGGTGGGTTCCCATCACCACTGGGGAAAGGACAGCGGTTAGTAATTCTGCATGCTGGAAGTGTTGATGGATTTGTTCCAGGAGCCCTAGCCAATTCTCAGCTTTGTCGCCAAAACGCATCAGGGGATTATCATAACGAGATGAACGCTAAACATTTCTAAGAATGGATGGAAACACAGTTCTTTCCAAACATACCCAAAGAGCCCATTATCATAATGGATAATGCAAGCTACCATAATGTCAACGCTGAGAAACTTCTGACATCTAATAGCAAAAATTCAGAAATGCAAGAATGGTTGAAAAGCCAGAATATCGCATTTCCCGGCAAGTGTACGAAAAAAGAACTCTTATATCATTAAACAAAATAAATCACGAGCTCAAAAAGATGAAAAATACGGCCATGAAATTGTAGGTTTGCCTCCCTACCACTGTGACTTGAACCCTGAAGAGCTGAGTTGGGCTCTGGGGGCTTACTCAATATGTTTTCAGGTAGGGATGTGCGGCCCGAATTTGGGGGCTTGTGAACGGCTTGGGAACTAAAGTTATTAAAATAGGGCCTTAGGAACTGAAATTTTGAGAAATTTCCAGGCTTTGGAACTGAAATTTGGCTAAAATTTAGCTTCTGAGGCAAACATTTTCCTATAAGGGGACCCTTAAGAACTGAATTATGCTTCAACTGGAACCCTTAAGAACTGCTGGAGATTTTTTTTTTTTTTTTTTTTTCCCCCCCCCCCCCCCGGGATGTGGGCCAACATCAAGTGTTGCGTTTCTAGGAACAATACACAATTCAGTATGGCAGCGATTAATAAGTTACTTGGAACAAATTACAGCTTCTGACTGAACAAATGCAGTGCGACAAATTGTGGTTCTCTTATTGGGATAAAGAGAACTGTGACATCGAAATTGAAAAAAAGTTTTGTTGAAATTAGCAACTCTGACAGCGAGATCGAATCTGACGCAAGTGAAAACTAATGAGTACGTTCTTATTTAAAACATATCTTATTGCAGCAAAATGTTGAATACAATTTTTTTTACAATAAAATCAAGAAAATTATAGAATACAAAGACACAACTTGCATAAACTTTATAGCGCCTGCGTGCATTATATAGGCCCAGACGGTAAACGTAAACATATCCAATTTGGCCTCTTGATATGTTATTGATTCTGCGGATACAAAATGCCTCCTCCACCGAACAGTGGACTGTGTCCAAAAAGTTTTGGAAGTCTCACGATCGCATGGATTTACAAGAGAAGATCCCGTGTGTATCCCACGAGCCAATGCGATTGGGAGATCGCCGACTTTCAAGAATGCGATATCACGTGATACCACGTGATCTTTGCTAGGAAGAAAATCTTGATAGACGTTTCATAAAGAAGTCCCATGGATGCAAATGAGGTATTGCCACTCATTCCGTCGAGCGCTACTGCACAACGTCATATAGCGCATGAAATCATGTATGGGACTTCTTTGTGAAACGTCTAGCAAAATCTTCCGGGTATCGATCTCTGGCTGGTTTCAAAGAACTTTTGCAAGACTAACCCAATTTTCATCTTTGAACTATGATTTAATTTGTGAGTCCTTAGTTGAAAACAGAGCAAAATAACAGAGAATGTTTAAATGAACCAAGGGACCGTCTTCAAATCACTAAGGACTCACATTTACTGTCCTTACCAGGCACTCAAATGTGTGACTTCGAACGGGGACACAATGTATTTGAATGGGCCCGAATGCGACACACAATGAAATGTTGTTGAAAAGACGGATTGATTCATGGGATACACACTAGATCTTCTCTTTGGATTTACTATAGTGGGTAGGTAATCCGTGTCTATTCGGTGGTAGCTGTGTGGCTACTACCATGAAGAAATTGGCCGTGTATAAGGTAATGCCATGTTATCATGTTGAAGGTATATTGTGAAACATCCAGGAAGAGGGCTCTGAGCTGTTCTGTCTGGATCTGACATTTGTGTTTATTCTTAAAGGGGAATGACCCGATTTAGATATGTAAAGTTTTCATCTTAATCGGATGACGAATTTATTTCCGTGATGGTACAGAACCATAGAGGTCTGTGCACAAACACACCTCTCTATTGAAGCCTGTAATATTCTAGTGACCAGTCACCGACGCTAGTCACCGATGGCACATTCGCGCATGTTCTATTCGGGTGAAACTGACCGGCCGAATGCCAGTAAATATTTTGTGTACTTGGACGTGTCATGCAAACCAGCTTGACGCGCCCACAAACACGGTTTCGCGCTAGATATGCACAATCAATACTCCATTGCATTTCCACAGTTCAAACTGGGTTCGCCTTTGCCGGAAAATAGCCATGCATATTGCCTTGTCACCTTATTAAAATTAACTGTCACCTTGCAATGATGGCACTGTAGGTTCTGATGATCTAAGTAATACTGACAAAGATAGTACATCTCACTAGTCACATTATTCGCGCATAATCCTACGATTATGTAGGAGTCCCTTTTTCACCCTCACTTTCCGGGATTGACTCATGGCGAACGTTACTAACATAAACCACACCACCTTTCAACAACGTTAAAGTCTTATTTTAACTCGTGTTTCATCTTCCGATAGCCGAGACCATCCGGATTTTCCCATATCTTGCTCAGCATATAATTTTGCCACCTGAGTTTAAGTCTCTCGAACGTCATGAACACAGGTTGCAGAATTTCCAAGATCTCCCCAAGCTGATCACAATATGACGTCACCATTCAGTAATGAGAGTAATGAGCGCGCTCTTCATTGTGTAAATATGTTGGAAGAAGTGTGTACGTGCTGTGTGCGGAACTAATTATACGTAGTGGTCATCTACACTCAATACCCCTACAAATGAAGAGTAACGTCTTAGTATCCCATGATTCATCTCCATTTCTAATATCTTTTAGAGTACACGTAATCATACATACATTCAGCAAAAAAGAAAGTCCCCGTATGATACTTTTTACGTAACTCAAAAAGTATTTAATTTATTTTTGTTATTAAAAAACTGATGGATGCGCAAATTTCTTACGCACAAAATGACTTTTGACAAATTCACTTTTGCCCGATATCGTTTTTACCATGAAATCGTCCAATTTATGAAATTTCATGCAAGGGAAAAAGTTGCACTATTTTTCCTGAAACGTGGAAGTTTAATTTGCAAGTGTGTACGGTTAAACATTTCATTCACAATTTCTTGAGCAGGTGAATACTACTGCTGTTGCTCTGTCCGTGTGTTGTTACATAATCGCATTGAAAAGAAAAGGGCTGCTCGTAGAGATTTACATAATCTCTTTTACTGTGGAATTCTTTGGGATTAAAAAGCAAATGTCATGTCATCGTGTTATCTGTGTTGGGTTTTGCATGTTGCATGTGCTGTATGGTTAGGTCTAACTGCATTCAGGAAGTAGAGCCCTACCAAGCCGGAAGTGTGATGATGTGGGGTGGAGTCAGTGCCGATGGAAAGACAGACCTTGACTCCATTCCAGGTCGCTTGACTGTCCGTCGATATGTTGATGAGGTGTTGCAACCACATGTTATGCCATATGCCGCAGCAATCGGTGATGAGTTCATCTTTATGGATGATAACGCAACATCTCACCGTGCTCATGTCACCAACCGGTATCTGGAAGACAACGGGATTGAGCGCATGGAATGGCCGGCAAGATCCCCTGATTGCAATCCCATTGAGAACCTGTGGGATGACATCAAGAATGAAGCCGACAGGAAAATGAAAGAAAACACATCTTTGCAAGATTTGCAGCGCATATTGCAACAGGCTTGGGCCAACTTAGATCAGCAGCGTATACGCACTTTGGTCATCAGTATGCGCGAGAGGTGTCTTGAAGTCATTGAGAAGAACGATGGACCTACCCATTATTGAACATTGAAAAGCTTGCTTCCTTGCTGAGTTGATAAGCTTTTGAAATGGAGTAATAAATGTTGTTTTATGACCAGAAAGCAATGAGTACTTTTTCACTTCTTTGTGTAAAATTGAATTTGCAGACCAAAGTGCAACTTTTTTTCTTGCATGAAATTTTATAAAATGGACAATTGCATGGTAAAAACGATGTTTATCGGGCAAAAGTCAATTGTCATTTTGTACGTAAGAAATTTGCGCATCCATCAGTGTTTGAATAATAAAAATAAATTAAATACTTTTTGAGTTACGTAAAAGAGTATAAGACGGGGACTTTCTTTTTTTTGCTGAGTGTGTATGTTTGCTAGTTATATGGTTTAGTATCAATGATTGTTAAAGGAGGATAAAGCTTTATCCAAATACCAGATAAATTTTGACCACTTCCGGTAAATCTGAGGTTCTGGGGACGAGGCTTTTAGCGATCGGACAATGGCAACTTGTTGTCCCCGCTTATCCATCATGACGGAGAAACAATAATAGGCTACTAGAAACGGTTATTAAGGCCTGACATATAAGCGGGAGGCCCGGGACCGGTTCGATTCCCAGTCGAGATAATGAACCAAAATAATAAAGAGTTTGGTGACCACTTTGCTGACCTAGTGGAGCAGGGAATAGCGGGTCCTTCCTCGCTTTACACCGCTGAGGCTTCGCTTTTGATCCCAGTCGAGAGGCTTTACGTATAATTTTTTTTCTCCTACTTGGGTGCCTACTTCTAAAACTGGATTTCCTATTCTTCCTTGTAGCAGGCCCGTCACACTTAACACTGAAATTCCATGCGTTAGGTGGGATTACAGACATCGCTAGCTTGCTGGATCTAGACCAGGGGTTCTAGACGGTTTATAGTAGATTCAACCCATCGTGTCACCAGAGGAAAAGTTTTAGACAGCGTCGATTAGTTGGGAGAGGAGGCAGAAAAGTGCTGCCCGATTTACCTGTTTCATGAACGAACTAAGGTAATCTGGTCTTTCATGTTGACATCATTTTCACATAGAGAGTGCAGAAACTTGTGTTCCTTCGTATCCAAACGCGGGCGCTCTAAAGTCAGTAACATTCAACTCACCTGTTACTTCTAATACCACTGAAGCAAATATATTCGATAAGTCAGAATGTTTTGATAATGTAGCTATAAATGCGCTTACGTTGACTTTAATGCTTTATTAAGCATAGAATTGATTTTTTCTGCTATCGGACTACATGTTTCAACAGATTTAAAGCGGCACTGGCACATTTTCACAAGATATGAAATTTCTTCAATTTGCTCTCAAATGATAGACTAGGCCATTGGAAGAACAGAGATATATTTTACACATAAAAATAACATACCCCAAAACAGATAGGGACTGGATAGGGACATTGATATGAGGATAAAGATATCCAGGTAATTTGTAGGCTAACTTTTAAGTTTTCCATAACTTTAATCAACAAATGTGTATATTACATGAATATTTTGACTCGTACTCACCGATATTAAAACCACAAAGGTTATAGACCGGTCAAACAGTGTGCATAGCGTGGGAAACATGCGTACGGCGTGCGTGTTCTTGTGTTAAAAGCCATTTTCGTCGTCTGCTGAATTTCGCGTCGCCGGCGACGCTAAATTACAAAATCGTTCCGTTTACCCATAAGGAAGCTTATTTGGTCTTAATCATTTCGGGTGAGGGCTTTTGTATATAAAAGCTTTACAACCATGTAAAAATATCGATTTTGAAAAATCTTGAGGGCGCACTATTTTTCAAATGTGCCAGTGTCTCTTTAACGTGGAATTTTAATTTCCACCCACTGCACATGCCCCTCATTCAATGCCCATACCGTCGAAAAAAAGGTGACACGATGGGTTGAATCTGCTATAGATGCTCGACCACAAAATCTCGAGATATCGCTCTGTTAATAGGGCGGGAGTCCAGAAGGTTTATTCACACGAAAGGCGCCGCAACTGCTGACAACATGGGCTGAAAGGGTCTTCCACCCACATCGTAAAAATGCATGCTGTCAGCTCTGGGCCAAACATGTAAAAATCTTCCAAAAAACACAACGATACAAATTTACAATTATTAGCCACAAATCAAAATTAATGTGTCAACGAAAGAATTAGATAATGTACCTTGGATAATAACCAACTCACAGCAGACAATCTATTTTTTTAATGGGTTAACATCCATATATGGCCAAAATGTGAACAAATACCATTTTTCGCCAAATTGGATTTTATTTGATATTTGACGTTTGTTTAGAAGTCAGGATTTGCTGGTATGAGTTGCTTAAATGGTCAAAATTACATTTTAATTGTCACATTTATTTTGATTTGCGGCTGAGGTTAATAAATTTGTACTAGGCTATCTTTAAAGATTTTGGCTGCCATATTGCTTGACATCATTGTCACCCCGGCCCAGACTAAATATATACTCATCAAATTGACCCTCCAAATCTAGAGACACGCGACTTGGTTAGTGTAATAAAACTTTAGAGTCCCACTATTACAGATGTCCTAGACTCTCCCCCCCCCCCCTTTTATTACTGTAGTCCATAGGGCACTGTGTGTCATTACCGATAGTCCCTAGGTACACACTAAAAATCAAAACTGTGTTGTCCTATAAGGACCTCTAATGTTAAAACATTGGTCCATGACTGTGAATTCCCATCTGTATGGGACTTCCACAATTAGTACACAAAACCATCCCCGGACCCTCCAAATCTAGGGACACAGAGACTTGTGTAATGTAATAAACTTTAGAGTCCCACTAATACAGATGTCCTAGACTCTTCCTTTTCTTACATGTAAGTCCATCGGGCACTGTGTGTCCATTACCGTAGTCCCTAGGAACACCTAAAAATCAAAACTTGTTGTCTATAGACCTCTAATTTTAAACATGGTCCCTAGGAACTGTGAATTCAGCTGTATATGGGCTCCCACATTAGTACACACAGTCTCCGGCCCCTCCAAATCTAGGACACACGGGACTTTGTGTAATGTAAGTGTGAACTTCGAGTCCCACTATTACAACGGTCCTAGACTCTTCTTTATACCTATAGTCCATGGACACTGCGTGTTATTACCGATATCCTAGGACACTTGAAATCAAAACTTAGTGTCTATGGGACTCCTAAATTCAAAACATCTGTTCCTAGGAATATGAAACACAACACTTATAGTCCGACGGCTCTAACAGCTAGGACTGGCTCGCTCTTGACACCGGTCAAACAGTGTGCATAGCGTGGGAAACATGCATACGGCAAGCGTGTTCTTGTGTTAAAACCCATTTTCGTCGTCTGCGAAATTCGCGTCGCCGCGACGCTAAAATACAACATCGTTCGCGTTAACCCATAAGGAAGCTTATTTGGTCTTAATCATTTCGGGTGAGGGCTTTTTGTATATAAAAGAGCTTTACAACCATGCAAAATATCGATTTTGAAAAATCTTGAGGCGCACTATTTTTCAAATGTGCCATTGTCTCCTTTTAACGTGGAATTTTAATTTCCACCCACTGCACATGTCCCTCATCAATGCCCATAGGGGACCGTCGAAAAAAAGTGACCCGATGGGTTGATCTACTATAGATCTCGACCACAAAATCTCGAGATATCGCTCTGTTAAAGGCGGGAGTCGAAAGGTTTATTCACACGAAAGGCGCCGCAACTGCTGACAACATGGGCTGAAAAGGGTCCTTCCACCCACCTCGTAAAATTCATGCTGTCAGCTCTGGGCCAAACATGTAAAAATCTCCAACAACACAACGATACACATTTACAATTATTTCACACAAATCAATTCATGTGTCCACGAAAAATTAGATAATGTACCTGGATAATAACCAACTCACAGCAGACAATCTATTGTTTTAATGGGTTAACATCCATATATGGCCAAAATGTGAACAAATACCATTTTTCGCCAAATTGGATTTTATTTGATATTTGACGTTTGTTTAGAAGTCAGGTTGCTGGTATGAGTTGCTTAAATGATAATAATATAATTATTAGCAGAGATTTATATAGCGCCTTATGCTATTGGCCTCTAAGGCTTGCACAAATGGTCGCTGATCACTGTGGCCCAACACATACCGATACCCATTCGCAGCATTTCAAGGGATGCAGCAGATCGGCGATCAGCGCTTCCTTATCAGCAAAACATACATCGATTTTCTTTTTTTTTGGATAACCATCGCAGCCGGACCAGCTTCCAAATATAGCATGGGTAAATCGAGACAACAAGCGGTTAGTTCTTGTACAGGGAAAATTACAAGCTAGGAATCTCACTGGGCTCGAACGCACGCCTATACGCATGGATGAGCATACACTGAGTCGAACGCTTACATGATTGAGCTATTGTCCGCTCTACATGGTCCCCAAAAGTACATTTAATTGTCACATTGTCACATTTATTTTGATTTGCGGCTGAGGTTAATAAATTTGTACTAGGCTATCTTTAAAGATTTTGGCTGCCATATTGCTTGACATCATTGTCACCCCGGCCAGACTAAATATATACTCATCAAATTGACACTAAAATTCAATGCAAGTTTCAACACAAAAGTACTTACAAGTTTATTTTAAAAAAAATATATATTTCTTCAGAAAAAAAAAAACACTTTATATGATCTTTGTGTTATGAATTATTACAAAGTTTTCTTTGAATCAATTGAGCTCATTACAAGATCAAAGTTTTACAACTTTCTTGCGAAGTGTGCACACACAATTTAACCAAATGTCTTTATGTAGTTGCGCAACCGGAAAGTTCTTGAATATATAAAAGTTATAAATATTACCAGATGAGCGATGACAAACTAAAGTCTTGATGTTACCATAACTGAAGATTCACTTTCAGCAACATAAAAGGCTTGACGTTTTAAAGTTGTTTCTTTGGAAAGAGTTCCATATGTACCCCTTTTAAACTTGTACAGGGAACAAATTGTTTTTATTTATGGCCCTACACTAACAAACACCCTAACCCTAAGGCCAAAAATTAAAAAGAATTTGTTACATGTAGAACTTCCAAGAGGGGTACATATGGAATTCTTGCCAAGTGATGAACATAACAGATGGTGGACTACGGATTTAAAAGACCAAACAGGAAATATAATAATTTCTGAAATTGTAGCCCATACGTTATAGTGCTTACACTGTAAACGCAAATTTGATAACATTGCACTGGTTATGACTATAAATTAATATTTCAAACTGACTCTTTCATAACATGACTTGACCAAAATGCAATATAACTAATTTGACTATGCTTGTGCCAACAAGGCATATTTAACTTTAAAATAACCATACTCCAAAAGTATTTCAAAATGGGTCTTGCTCTTGAAATGCTAAATAGTTATTTGACTTGTGAAAACTTTGAACATAAAATCTGTAGCCAAATGCATATCAAAAATCCTTCCAAAATTATTGTAGACAAATTCTTTGAATAGGACCAAAACATTAAATCATATTATAAGCTTTTGTCATGGATACCGAGTTGTATTCTACTGTCGGTTTCATGGTTTAATTCTAAGTGTACAATTAGAAATGAATCAATAAATATCTAGGTGAAATTGAACAGGTTGATGCCCGTTTTAGGAATGATTCAACTTCGCATTCTAGAAAGTATGCCCAAAAATTTCACAAAAGACTCTTAATTCACTAATCCCTCATTGAAAATTCCAACAAAAATGTAGTAAAATCCAAGTAAGAACAAACCATAATTACTTGAAACTTTTCCACGTATAGTAGCCCCAGAAAACATTCTGAAAATTTTGGAAAAATTTCTTTGTATTCCAGCATTTCTTTAAACATTAACCAGACCCGTTCCCTCCAATAATTATTAATTCAATTTCAATAAAGCCTGAACTCGAAATTTTAAAATTACAACCTATATCAGAAAAGTGAACGTACATGATTCTTCAAATAAAATGACTTGGATTCCGGCAAGCACTCCTCAACAAGTCAGCATCCCCTCATGGTTCAGGTGTGTGTCACTGCCATGGTCGGGCATCTCAAGGATCCGCGAACCTAATTTGCCAGCACAACACTAAATGTTGCATCTATAGCACATTTTGGGCCACTTTATTCCCACGTGCAACAGCAGTCAAACTATGGAAAAAAAAAGAAAGAGATGCTAAACTATAGGAGGCTACACAGACATGGTGTTAGTTTGATGGCCAATCACAAGGGTGAGTTTCTGTTTGTAAAGAAGCGGGCTTGAATAGGGGCATATACAAAGAACCAGGGGTTTTGCATTCCACACATACCCGGTTGTTTTTGTAAAGAAACTGAGTGTCTCCCCCATGAGGGTGTCCTAGCTACCATAGCAAACATGTACGAAATAAACCGTGACCTTATAGGCGAGCCCATTTGGGTACGTGCTGAAACAAAAGGACGATACAAAACTCAATGGAGACAACACAATAGACAGATTGGGTGGTTAGGACATTCAGTTCACACGGAACTGTAGTATATGACACTGGTTTATTCAATACTCAGGAACTTTCAGCCTTGTTGATGAATGTGGCACTTAGTCTCTACCCAAGTATGTCATGCCTGGATTAGCCTTACACAAAAACCCTATATACACACACACACACAACACTGCATGCACTTGACTGACGTGCCCAGTGGACTCTTAACCCTAGCACAGCTGAAGCTCGCAAAATCAATGTGTTAATGAGAAGAATGGCACTAAGTCCAGAAAGTAGCGATGACGTCATCAAACCAAGACTCATATGGGCACGAAATCGCTGGCCGGGCCAGCGACACCGCCATAGCGTGCTATCCCGGGTCATGGAGCTGGTTCGAATCCCACCCGAATTTGCGTCTTTTCTTGTTCCCCTCTTCCCTCACTCCTTCAGTTCCTCCCGGAAACCGACGTCAGGGTTAGGGTTACTTAATTCAAATTGGCAGCAAATTTGAAATAGAAGTACGTAACGACTTTGAAAGTGGCAGAAATTGATTTATTGGGACCAGTCAGGGCCGTACGCAGGATTTATTTTGGGGGGGGGGTGCGGGACTTCGAAAAAGTGGCGTTTTTTTTTGTAAGAGTGGACCTTACCCCGTAAAATCGTGCTTTTGTACTTTTTGAACATCTCATCACCAGAAAGATTTTGGACCTTTTTATCATCAAATTCATCAAAAAGTGGTCCTTTTGTGGAATCGCACCCTCACCCCCTCCCCCCGTACGGGTCTGTTTCCAGTAACACATTTCTTAACAGAAAAAGTTACTGATATTGTGCTGATTCGACCAAATATCAACTATGGCGTTCACTGTGAACGCCATCTTGGTCATCTCGGGAAAGCCACGATGTATTTTTATAATGTGGGTTGAACACCCTTTCAGCCCATGCATCCGCTGTCTGCAGCTACGGGGCCATGTTAGGGGCGTCCGTATCATGGATACACGCGGCCCCGGACCAGCTTACTAAGTTGAATAAATCCTGACACCACCACAAGCCATTACCAATTATTTGTGGATACGCTAAGAAGAAGAAGCTACGGCGCTTTTCGTACAAATAAACCTTCTGGGCTGCCGGGCTATAAATGGAGATAACAACCCTGAAACCCAAATAATGGTCATTATCTGATGATAACAAAGCTGATCTCGAGATAAGAAACCTTACTAGAAACTTTATCTCGAGGAACCCTATCTCCAGATAAGTTTTGTTAATAATGACCGTTATTTTGGGTTCAGCTTTGCTAAACTCCAGGTAAGGAGTTTTTACTTTAGATAAGGCGCATTATTTGGGGTTCAGCTTCTAGGGTCGGTATTTCCTGTTTTTTCAAATTGTACACTATTTTTTATATTACTTGTCAACGCCAAGATTGATATAAAATTGGATCGATTAAGCCCAAATTAATTGGTTGAGCTATGAGTTACAAAAATATTTTAGAACTCATAGCGAGACCAATTAATATTGGGCGTAAATCATCCAATTTTATCATTATCAAGTTTTGGATCCGATATTTTCACACACTTGGACTCCCCAAAACATGATAATGTTTAAAGTTGGACATAAATCCCGATTTTAACAAAAAAATAAAAACTAAAAAATACCGACCCTAGATTTTGATATGCTCTATACGATGCATTTCATTTCTTACCTGTTGCTGATATGAATTTCGAGTAACTGGGAACCAAAAATCACGAATTATCGTTGAAAGTGAACACAGAGAAAATCGCCATTTTGTCCAAATGTTGTCACGTTTCGCTACAAAATATAGCCTTATTCCAAAACACAAGCGTTTCATCCTTTATTCTTCACACTGCTTCTGCACCAGGTCGAATTACTTCACCTGGGTTCTTATGATCAAAATTCAACAATTTATCAAGGCTCAAATCGTGAAATTAAAATCTCATTCTGTTTGCAAAAGCAACTCACGTGGGCAGCCATTTTATAATTGAACAAGTTACCATGGGTATGCGTCATCGAATCGATGCATTAAGGTGTTCCTGATGCGCTCATTACTTCCAACTTTTGCTCGCGCTCGCCGAATAGGCACAGACGCGTATTGCGAATAGCGAAGGTACCCGCCCTTTTTTTGCATTACACCCATGTGGATTTTTGGGTCAAACATGTGCGTAACTATTAACAAGTAAAATGAACAAATATATGAAACATAATTATATATAGATTCTGTTAAAATATATGGAAAGAAAAACATGTTAATTAATGCACCCACATTACACATGAAAAACTAACTAAAACTGTCATTGACTCAAGTATCCCTCCTCCTGCCTTAACAAACCCCCCATAACGAGTGGTTATTTGGAGATAACCCCTAATCTCGGGGATAAAGGCGAAAGTGATACACATGAGCTTCCATAAACGTACCGTTGGTCTATATTGATTGGGTGGGGGGGTGTGTGGAAAAACACCGGGCCAATGGACTGAGTTTCAAGAACAGTGATTGCCAGAAAACCCGGTTGACAAAATTTTAAGATATTTATTTTTTAATCGGGAACATATTTGTGTCCCATCCTGGAATCAAGAGTATCTCCTGAGCATTGTTTAAGAGTATGTCTCCAAATTTAAGCTTTATTTCAGTAATCAGCGATAGTGGCATATGCTACAATGAATCGCTAACATGGTTTCTACAACCATGCTTAAGGGAAAAGAGCATAAAATCATTTTAAGAATGCACCTTACCCAGCATCCATTGCTTATTTATATTTCCATAGGTTGCTGAAAGACGTTTTTAACCGTGAAAGAATGGTTCCCAATTGTATCTTGTTCCTTGTCACTCTGGAAGTGGTGAGTGTGCTTGCACCATCGTTCCTGAATCTACTCCAGACCAGACCTGCAATCCTTTGCTGTCACGGACCACCGGTACCGGCAGGTGTCAAGTCACTGGTCCTTCCCGTCCCCGCGGGAATACCGGGCTCACCTGGCAACAATGGACTTGGTTTGCCGGACGTGACGGAAGAGATGGCGAGAAAGGCGATCCTGGAAGTAGAGGAGGTACCGGGGAACTTGGATCCCCAGGACGGCACCAGGCCTCTCTGGAACAAGGTCCTTCAGGACTTCGTGGAAATCCTGGGTTAAGAGGGTCTCCTCCGGGAATAGTAGGCCCAAGGGGAATCGCGGACCACCATTCCCCTCTGGAGAAAACAAGTCTCTTCAGTCTTGTGGGGATCCTGGAGTAATAGTGATCTCCTGGGAAAGTAGGCCCAATGGGAATCGCTGGACCACCAGGCCCCTCTGGAGAACAAGGTTCCTTCAGGTCTTCGTGGAAATCCTGGATTAATAGGATCTCCTGGGAAAAGTACGGCCCAATGGGAATCGCGGTCCACCAGGGCCCCTCTGAGACCAAGCAAGGTCCTTCAGGTCTTCGTGGAAATCCTGGATTATAGGAATCCTCCTGGGAAGTAGGCCCAATGGGAATCGCTGGACCAGGAGGCTCTGAAGGAGAGAAAGGACAGAAGGGGAACGATGAAGCAATGGCTTGAAAGGGTGAATCTGGAAGAACCAGGAAATCGGCCTTTCACTGTACTAAAACAGGCCCAGCCAAACAAGTTCTTGCTTCGTCAAACTTGCTTGTCAGCTTTGAACCATTCAAACGAACATCGGAAACCACTTCGACTAATGCAAATCGGTTTACCTTGCCAGGTGCCAGGGTCCATCATCTTTTATGTACAGTTTGGTTGGCAACGTCTGCTCACACCGAACTGGAATCTGATCAAAGATGGCGTTCGTGTTGTAAATCGGCTGCAATTTCACTCACAATTGTCCAGATGGGAAGTGGGGCTGGTTTCTCGAATTTGCATCCGGAAATCAAGTTGGATCCAATTCAGGACGGGTCTGGTGAAAGTGTCACCTGTGACTCCGTCCAGAAGCACTGTCAAGTTTCTCGGGAAGTTTGCTGGTAATGAGAATTAATCAATTGTCTATCGGGCAGGCCAAGGCTGTCCATGTCGGAAGCAGTGTAAAATTTTAAGGAATCATGATTCCAAAAATATTGAGCACTATTTTGATCACTACATTTCTTTTGGCGACTACCTGACAAATAGGGAAATCAAAGAGTTTCAAAGCGATTGTGTTTATGGCAGAATTTAATGTTGCAGAGAGTGAAACATTTCAATTTGTCGAGTCCCATTTAAATTTGGGTTTTACTTCTATTTTGAATATCCGTCAATTCAAGAAAAAGAGGAGAGGATTCTGACTGGCTATACCCGCTTTTAATATTGATACAATTTCCCGTGAACGCGGCCAAGGATTTCCGTTAACTCCGTAGGAAAATAACGTATGCAAAGGTGCGTCAAGCGTCGAATGAACTGACTGCGCAAAGTGCTTTAACTAACTCATGTTAACAAACGGTGTCAACGCAAGCTCATTCGTGAGGCAAACAGTCGAAATATTCTCCGGGGACTTTTAAAATGTATGTAAGACAAATTTTCCCTTTAGACGTCATCCATATCCTGAATAATGCAGAGAAAATGCGGCCCAGATCAGTACTTTTCTCTATTCCTATGGTCAACTCTCAATGCTCAATGACAACGCGTATCTCATTGGGGAAATTAATTCACCTATGCTTTTTCGTTTCACCTTGAATTTGGTAGTGACTTATCAAGGGTCAGTTATTTGGACATGCTGGATCCCCTCCCCGTGATTTTTTTTTTGGTACAGAATAAAACTATCCCAGGCCAAATCAGCCAGTCGGATTCTTACATTCTGTCTGGAGAAGATTCAAATATACTAGGCCAAACTTTCTTCTGTAGACGCATAGAGAAAGCCGCGATGCCGTACCCACTTCAAGCTTGCGGGTGACCCCTTCAGGGTTTCCCAACCTTTTTGACCCTAGAACCCCACCACCCCCCCATTTTTAAAACACCTACCTTGCGGCGACCCCCGTTACTCAATCTATAATCTAGGCCTATTCTCAAAAAGGTCGCATATACCTACCGAAAACTCGGAACAAAAAATTCCCCTCCTGACCGACAGGGACCCAGAAACATCCTCTTAAAATCCTTAAAATTAAAGAAACCGAACCTAATGATTTAAGCCTAACAATCCACTCCAGTGACGAACAACTTCGGTTGTAGCATTCCAAGGTTACGGTGCTCCAAAACAAGTGCGGCCCGAAGCGTACAAAAATGCGCACTAATTTTTTAAGGCCTATTATGACTATGGCGCGCTAAGCGCGCGAAGTTGTTTAAATCAAAAATGCATATTCTATATGATTATCAAACCTGCAAAAACAAGTGGTGGCTTGCTTGACATCGCTAAATTATCTTTTTTTGCCATTCTATTTCTGCCTTTTAGACAGGTTACTTTCATTTTCATTTCTTTTATAACTTCGCGACCCCCTTCTTAAGGGTCCGCTACCCCAAAGGTTGGGAAACCCTGCTAGTCTAGAGGCTTTGGCGATTACTCCTGTTTACTTATCTGAGCGTATGATTTTTAAAAGGCTTGTTGCACGGTGCAGTCATCGTATCGGTGAAATTATGCAAGCAATTACATGTCATGGCAAACAGCCTTTTCCAAACGTCTGTTCACCTACGAGAACGAACCAGATTCAACAACAATTTCACTAGTGATTTGAGGGCCCAATACCTCTTAAATGTGTGCGGTGACCGCTAAAAATGTTGTGGAGAGATTAAGATCTTTGTAGTAGGTAAAGTAATGTTGTCAAATGACAGAACCATCTGAGTAGTTCATCCCTTAACAAGGCCTTTCGAAATCAAACACGTAGCGTTGTTAGTCTATATTTCTTTGCATTTAACGTCGGATGTGATCTCAACAAGACTTTTATTAATAGACAACTTTAACAGATTAATATAGATGTCCGTCCTATTAACGCATTCTTAATTAGCACTCAGCGGACTTTAAGTATCTATAGGAACAGGTCAGTGGATTAAATGCAAATCTCTTGCAACAATTAAAATGAATAGTCCAACTTTTTACGCAAGAATATGTAGTACAGCTGTAGACCTATTGGACCTTATCTTTGACCTGCATAAAAGTCTGGGCAAAAATGGTTTGTTTCCTGGGCAGTATAGTAGTGGGCTTTGATTCCAAAATCCTAATGTGGTAACTTTGCTCATTCTTGAGGCTATTTCAGAATGGAAGGGGATAATAGCAACAGGGTAAAAATTGGTAAATGTTTCCATAAGGGGTTATAAGTGTATACAAACATGTTCTATATAGTTCCTGTGGATTAAAAAACATGTATATTTTGCTATATCTAGGACTATTACTTCTAACACAGTGGGCTTAAAAATTCAGAGGTCATCGTGTAGTAAAAGTTTTAGAATGCAGCAGATTCTTCTGCAAAATGGATAAAAATTCTCTCATGGTGTTGTAATAATATCAAATACATCTCATGTACTTTGTATTAGGTTGAATCTGAATCACAGGGGAACATACTGGATAGCGCCGACAGGGTTATGGGGAACAAGTACTCTAGCTTCTGATATAATTAACTTTAAGCTGATTACATACAATAAATGTATATTTTAATACTGTATATTTCCCATACAACAATTGTAACAATTTGAAACAAATCGGATCATTGAAAATATTAATCCCCTGATACTTTGAACAATTGGGTTGGCCGTCTTTCAAACATAAAAGGTTGCAGATACATAGCAAACTCTCATTTCTCTTTTTTCTTTCTCTTTTTAATTTCTTTCATCCTTGGAGGACCAACCTTATCTACAGTCTGTCTAAAAAATTTAAAAAAAGAAAAAACCTAAAAAATTATAAAAAGTATAAACTGTTTTGACTTTGTTTTTTAGACGCAGTTCCTAAGGCTGAACCTGTTTTTATTTCATCCAATTTTATAGACCCGAACCGGATATTGTCAATTGAACAAAAGACGATCTTAAAGTTGATTTTCAGTGAAAACTATGTTGATATCGGATATAGGCTGAAACGGCCCTCGCAGTTTTTCAAGTCTTCTTATCGTATCCAAACACAGTGGTGTTCTCAAATATGATCCAGTCCAGAGGTGGATACAATGTCTGGCAGCTTCACTGATTCTGCAAGGTCCTTTTCTTTACATTGTTGCTCCAACATTGGACAGATCGTCTGTCACATGCACAAGTAGTGCGGCTGATCTGGCTTCCAGGTAGCCGCCACTGTTGCAAGAAAAACCTTAGATCGACCAAATTCTGGTTCTCGGTCTGTTTGAAACATCGCACATTCAGCCCTAATGGAGTCACTCCAGTGGAAATCTGCACCGGGTTAATGTCCAATAGATAATTACTTGGCTGATAGCAAGTCCTTTCTTGGTCCACAAGGCGACTCTCTTTACTCCTTAGAGACTGTTTCAATGGGGGGCGGTGGGGGGGGGGGGGGGTTGGACTTTGCTTAAGAAACTCTCTCTCTCTCTCT
>JAMKCH010030954.1:0-17188 GCA_023653785.1 Ophioderma brevispina | reverse complement strand
GGTGAGAGCTATTTGTGAGGGGCGCACAGCAATTAAAATTTGTAGCACTACTAGTCCGTGCGTTCTTAATACTGTGTGGTCTACGGTCAATAGGATGTGCAGTGGTCAAGACACAGCGGGTCACTGGTAAAGGTAATGTATGTTAATATGTGAAATACTACCTGTATGAGGCAGGTGCGCTATTGAATCCTGAATATGGTAACAAAAAAAAAAAAAAAAAAAAAAAATACGAAATTCAGCCTATGTTTTCTATTGAAATATAAGCATATACAAATCACCTTTTGTTTCCATTTTAATTTATTTCTGTAGCCAAATAAATGGTAGGGAATCTATTGCATGTCTAATCTATATGAAATCACTATATATCACAGAAAATGTGGACGACTTGAAATCTCTCGTTGCACCTTTAATACTGTGTGCTCTACGGTCAATAGGATGTGCAGTGGTCAAGACACAGCGGGTCACTGGTAAAGCTAATGTATGTTAATATGTGAAATACTACCTGTATGAGGCAGGTGCGCTATTGAATCCTGAATATGGTAACAATGGTTTTCACGCTGTCTACACAGGTGATATGGGGCCTCATCATTACCTTCATACGTTAGCTAAACTAATGCGACTAATACAATAGCCAATGCCCACTCAAAGATGGTCCAACGTAGTTCTTATAGTTAAAGCATGTTGGATGAAAATTTGAAAATGAAAACCTTGGCGTAAACACATAAAAACGCAAACACAATTGTGTAATTTATTTCGCCTAAAAAAAATTTGGAAATTACTTTGTCAGTGTTCATTTAGGAACAATGTAGACGGACCAAACGGTATGAACATACCGTGTAGGGATTTAATTATTTTCACATCCTTATTCTGTTTAATTCTAAATATCATGCTTAATTCATTACTTCTAATGCCATATTCTTAAACACTTGCAAACAAAATTCTTAACATGTTTAAACATTTAAAAGATAGCGTTTTCGCAATGACCACCAGTTTTTACAGTGAAGTGATGTGAATGATTTATAAATCAATTGTATTAAAACTACAAATTCAATTCAGAAAAGTACAGTAACCAAACTTAAGTTTTGTACTTGGCCCTTTTCCTTTCACGTCACTTTCTATTTGTAGGATTGTAGGCAGCCAAGGCGACTGGCTTGATAGATTAAAATGCTTCGGATCTTCCATATTTCACCTAATGGATACGACCCAAAACTTTTTCCCCAGCGCCTATATCAGCGCGAATCGAGTATACCACAAACTCTTAACAGATTAACCCTCGTCCTCGTCCCACCAATGGCGTTTTGTACTACGCTCACGACCAAGGGGGGGGGGGAGGGGGGGGTGGAAAACCACCCCCTGATTTTCGTAATTAAGCGACAACTCATTTGTTTGTATCATTTTTGTATCTACTATGTCCTTTTCTTCAAATTTGTAAGCAATCGCCAAATCGAGGGTTTTTTTCGACCGTTTTTTTTGCCATGGCATGTCAGCAAATTGTATTTTGGTTTTTAATGAGGGTCCAAAGTAAGCTACACTGTTATTACTCTAATAAAAAATACAAGTAATTGCTTACAGTAGCATCATACTATAACCCATTTTTGGCATAATATTACACAGTTGAAGATGAGGAGTGGCAACGCATCCACCCCCCCCCTACCCCCTTTTTTCCGACTTTGACGGGACGCGCCCTACCGCCCTAAGTGTACACCCATCGCAAAGAAATGACCGCAAAGGATGAACTTACAATTACAAAAAGCCTTATAAGTCGTATTTGTTTGCGTTTGTTGTGCGACTGGAGCATCAGGTTGGGGTGGGGGTTGTGGTTGGAATCACCCCCCCCCCCCCCTGGGTTGGACAAGGTTAATTACGGCTCACAAATATATCCTGGCTTCTTTATTACACCTTAAACTTGTATGAAGCAATTAACATAAGCCTCAGATAATACACAAAATGAAACGCGGCCCATTGAAACAACACCACCAGGAAGTCTTTAAAACAGACAACCATCGCTTAGCGATGATGTTCTACTTACTGGTTAGTGTGAATACTTCAGCTCAAAGGAAGACCCCTCTCTTATTAGAGAGATTACATAACCACGACAGTGTCAGCAGACATCATCATATTTATGCATTCAACCTTTAAATTGTAGAAATACAGTAATTATTTTCATGCTACGATTTTATCGTGAAATGAACAAAAAAATGGAGGTTCAATTTGAAAGTGGGTTTCTTTCTCTTCAATTATTTGCCAGCAACAATTGATTTATAAAGGTTTTTTTGGTCTTCACAATGACTTAGCAATAGCCTTATTTATGCCAATTACAGACATCCCGTTGTCGCCCCTCCCGCTCCGATTTTTGGACGCCGCAAACAGATTGTGTTTTTGTTTTTTGGTTTTGTTTTTAAATCACCCACGATCACCAAAAGAATGCTAAAAGGTAGCAGTAACCAAGTCAACCAAAAGAACGGATCACTATTGACCTCCGCCCATACCTTTTTAAGGAGTATCCTTCATTTTTTTGAGTAATTTCTGCAACCTTCTTGCTCAAGAAATCTACATTATTTCCACAACGCAATATCATGGTGGCCACGTTAAGACATGGTGGGGCATCTGTTTTTACAAAAATATAAAATAACAATAATAAGTCCAACGTCCCCTCAACAACTTTTTTTCCAAAGTTCCTTACGATCAACTGGTTTATTTCGGTGTTTACTTGGCCTTAATAAACTGATTCATCATACACAATTAATATAGTTTTCCCTTTAGACACTTACAACATACGAACACAAACATTTAGATTAACATAAAAGAAAAACTTTGCTCTGCAAAAACCGAAGATAATTGCTGGTTAAGAGGACATGGTAAAAGAAAACAACAGCAAAGTCCTTACATGGGCCAAGTACCAGGGCAAAGTTAAATTCAATAATTGAAAATTTTATACATAACAGATTGACTGGCGCATGATACAATTATGAGTGGATACATTGAAAGATAATAAACACAAAAGGAAAAAATCACTGGGTATTCACTGTCTGGCGCACAATAACGGAAGTGGAGTAATAACTGTAATAATTTAAACCCATTTGAATGCTGTCAGCGTAAATCAAACTGGTATTGTAAGAATTGCTTGGGTTCCCGCTTCCCTCATCACATTATAGATAATGAAGATTATCCACTATGTAAATAGCTTCTACATTAGCCGAGGACTTTTTGACTATAATAAGCTTATTCACGAAACATAGCAATCCATTCGATCTAAACATAAAACGTGAGAATGTAACAATTTACATAAAATGCTGATATTCCAAATAGTAATGATCCTTAATTTTAGTGACTTTTTTATAAAACGAACTAATTAAAAATAAGATTCTAACTTCAGTATAATACATTTCAATTCCCGCATCCTTGATAAACATTTAGAACCCATTGCCGAATACTTAAAAACACTCTCCCCACCAATTTTCCAATCTAGCTTTAGTGAACCATGGTTCTCGGATAAACGTACACAAACCCTGGCCGGCGCCCACATTGAATTGTTATAACCTAGTTCGTGATGATGGAGATTGTAAGAGGGAGGCGGCGTTGCACTATATGTGTTCTGCTGAACTCATTATAAAATTCGTCATGACTTAAATTAAATTTGCCGCTCTAATCTACTACCGAATCTTTGTTCTTGAAAATTATAATCTCCACAACAACAAAATCAATCTCGGTTATGTATCGAACCACATGACTCTTCTGCGTATCCATTCATCGATAGCTTGAGGAACTCTATTACAGATGCTTTTATATCTGTGTGACTTTCAACTTGATCTTTTAAAACAATAATTCTTCTCCATCATTCCACAAATGAATTTATTAACACATGTTTATTCTGCCGTCATCTTTAATCCCTTAATGATAACCCACGCGTGTTAACCACCAAATCTTCCACTTTAATTGAACTATAATTTACTAATACTCTTGATAACAAAATAATCCAAGGGATCTTATTCAACGATATCACAGTCATTTCCTGTTTTCCAGATTCTAAATACTACAAATACAACAAACCTAATTCAATTCTAAATCTAATAATTTTTTATTAACCGACGCGCAATAGAGTTAATATTCCTTACTTGAATAATTAAGGCAACTAACTGGAATGAGTTACAAACTGATTCTGCTGACATTCTTGTACACAACCTTTTCTATAACTTCCTAATCTTATATGATAAACACTTACCTAAAGTTAAAAAGAAATAAACAAACGTAAGAAGCTAAACTGGATCCACCAAGCATCATAAAATCAATAATTTTTACTTTTTTTAATTTGTTTATATAAAATTTACCTTAAACACCCAAATGATGAAACATAAAATAAACTATTCATTACAGGAATAAATTAACGATCTAAACAAATGTCTCGCAAACCTAGCTTCACAATCAATTTTAACTCTTATAAAAACAATTTAAAAACACGTTTGAAACTATTAACCACATTCTTTGGCAAACAAATAAAACCTCCGTCCTACATACTTTATTTGATGGTTCTCCGAATCTCCTATCCCAGGACATTGCGGGAGAGGTTCAACAAATTTTTGCTGAACTTGGCCCAATTAGCTAGCCAATTCATTCTTCATCTTCATCCGACCTTCCCATGATTTCCTAAAGGCCCTTTGAAAAGTCCGTATTCTTCAATCCAACATCATCCCGGTAAATCCTCGAAATTATATCCACATTTAGGAATGGTAAGATTCTGTTTGATGACATAAGTCCCGTCGTAGTTAAAGAAATTTCCCCCTGTCATATGTTATCCTACTTGCCCATTTCTTTAATCTCTCCCTTTCTACTGGGTGTTTTCCCTGCTGATTCTGAAAGTTCTCAAAGTTATTCGAGTCTTCAAAAAGGATATCCCCCGGATATACCTTTTCCATTACCGTCCTATTTCACTTCTAAACCGTGTTTCGCTAAAATTCCTTGAACGCCTGATCTACATAGCTTGACAACTTCCTCTCTTCCCATAATGTCCTTCACCCCAATCAATGGCTTCAGGAAACAGCATTCCACTGACCTCGCACTTCTGGATATCTAATGATACAATCTCTTTTCCGCTCTCTCAATTGATCATCATACCATTGGTAATTTTTCTTGACCAACTATCTAAGATGCGTTTGAACAGACCATTGATCATCCTATTCTCCTAACAAACTCTCCCACTAGGTCACGCGGAACTCCCTTAGCGTGCTTTGCAGACTACCTGGTCCAAATCGCAACAATTTACCACCTGTTTTGATCATCACCCTCTGGTTCCGTCTACCTGTTCAAGGTGGTTTTCCCCCAAGGTCTATACTTTGTCCTCTTCTTTTCTCCTTATGTTTATGTGAATGATATTCCTCATTCCGCTGACCTTCTCTCTTTGGTCCGTTTTGCCAGATGACACCAACATTTCTTTCCCATCCCAACCTATATAACCCGCCGTAACACGTTCAACACTGAAATGGTTCATGTCACACATTGGTAAAATCTCTCACTCATGTTAAAAAACCAACTTTTACATTCACTTCCCAAGAAGTCCAACAAACCTCCTAAACTGCCCATAAAATTGATAATACTAAAATAAATCCCACAACTAACACCACATTCTTAGGTGTTTTAATTGACACAACATATGAATTGGAAAGAACAGAGTTTCCACGATCACCAACCCAAGTCCAGAGTATTGGAGTTCTTAAAACTCAAACACAACACTACCCCACCACCTGATATTTTGTTTCACTTTATATAACACTCTCTTGATTCTTCCATAGATTTTACAAGTAATATCTCTCTTGGGCAACATCGAACATTACACTCGATCCATCTCACTGTCCCTGTAACTCAAATAATCCAACCAACCTTGATAAACTATTTTAAAACTTCAAAACCAGCCTCCGTATTTGCAACTGTTTCTCTCTCCCTATTTATCTCTCTACCAATGCCATCATTTCCCCAAATTCCAGAAATTAAAAACACTTAACATATTCGATATAAATAAACTTCAAACAAGCACCTTCCTGCACCGTTATGTTAAAACACCTTCCTAAATCATTTGAATGTTTTCTTTAAACACAAAGACCTCCATAATTATAACACAAGACATGCCAACCATTTAGTCATTACAGCACTGTTGAATCCTAACTAAATACTCAGTTACAAACACTCCGGTCCTAGGATCTGAAATTCGCTTGACCTAAACTTACAATCCTCAAAATCTGCCAATATATTTAAAACGATCTTAAAATCAACTTTATTTCTTCAACTATTAATTAAGCAATATGTTTACTTTATTACTTTAAAGAATTATTTTTAATCAAAAATATTCTGCTTTGAACTGTTATTCAGTAATTTTTCCTAATCTTTGTACAGGTTTAATACTTAATTATAATTATTCTCTAATTTCTTGCGGGACGAGCGAAGGAACAATTTTTTTCAATACCAACCAGCCTACGTATCCAATCTGTAGGCCCATTGCGTTCACTATTTTCTGTTTTTTTATCATACATATAGCTCCATTAACTTTCCACCATCTTTATTTCTATGTTTTTTACCATATTTTATTTTACACAAGGTGATTACCAACTCTGTTACCCCTTGTTGTCCTGTCCTGTTCTGTTATTTTTCTCTTGTCTTGTTCTGTCCTGTTGTTTCTGTCCGCAACCGTTGCTGGCTCACAAATAAATAAGTTTCTATCTCCTCCCACTGGGGTTAAAATTCCTAAAGGTCACGTGATCTTAATGGCCTCTCCCACACCCATCTCCCCAATTTTTTCCTATTACATGATATACTCCTTTACTCCATTATAATGATATCATAAAATAATGATTTACTTACCCAATCTTATTCCGCTTTGTTATGTATGCTAATTATCATATGGTACTATCTTGTGTAATCTAATTCATCTTTGTTTAGATGCTAATATCATATGGGTAATATATTGAATTCAATTAACTCAAATTGCATAGTAAAATCTGTCTTAACAATTGTATCTGATTTCAATATCATTATTTTGTATTTTGGTTTGTTTAAATCACTGTAGATTGGTTGAGAATCAAATGAACTTGAACACCAATTACATCATCGTAAAAATGATGTTCATTCAAAATTAAAACAATGGCAGGAATTAATAAAACAATACGTTCTATGTCCCGACATCCACCATACTCAGGGCATCAACCTTTACATGTGAACACATGACATATCTTCTGTTACAACTGGTAGTATTCGAGTGTAAATTTAACATGTAATGCCAACACAGTTAATCATGATTGTCCTTTTTAAGAGAACTTCTTGTCCAATGCTAAGACCAATCACTATGTGTAGTAATATCTTCCATAAGCTGCTGTACAAAAGTTGTGCCACGCAACGCCATGAAATATCCATCTGCTTAATGTATTAGTTCCCTGTTCCAATCAATGGGAAACATGAATTAAAAAAAAACTCTATCAGACCTACGACTCTCACATGCAAATAGGTTCCATTGGAAATATAAAAGGGTCTCAACCTCAAGTCCTAAAGGACCCATCCTTTTAAGGCAATACAATAAGCTTAACAGTGTAACTTGCTGATCTGACCCGAAGGATCTAGCCTTCAGTGGTACCAAGCACACAAACTAATAGAATGGGGTGTTATCCATTTTCCCAATTACAAGAACTGGTTGTTTAAAAGGTTTTTCACTATATTTCATATTTTTCGCCATTATAAAGGCAAAATATTTTTTTAACCCTTACCACCCCACATGTCATTGTCATTTGGTAGGTGTTTTGGAAAACTTTCACCAGCCATTATTATACATATGTTGGGTTCATTATTTTGGTTGTCTACCGGGGGGGGTTTTTTCTACCTCTGTACCACAACCAGAAACCAAATTGATAACAGGGTCAACCTTTTTACATCTTCACGTCAATTTGTAAGGCTTGCTCATATAGTACATCCACCCTTGTTGTATCTGGGGCCATTGTACAACATAATGATGCGCCTTCGAAGTACCATCGGTCATGATCATCCATTAACATGTCAATGAACGGGAGAAGTTTCTCCACTTTGATGGGTTGGGGCTGTCCAGCCAATCAAAGGTTCTGTTTCTAGCTGCTGCTAGCAATGTAAAATGAATTTCCTAGTATGGCATATACCATGTCCTAAACTCTTAAATAATGGGAACCATAGGACTTTGTACTGCGGCAAAATGGAGACCCACTCTGAAGAATGGCTTGAATCCTGCCATTCATTTGCTTGTTGCCACATATGCAGTGTAAACGTGCAATTGTTTGTGGCTATCACTCCGATTTTGTATGAACTATACTTCTGAGAACTTCAAAGGAAACAGGATCACATTCAAAGGTTTATTAGGCCAATTTGCCCGGGCCCTTGTATTGATAAAATTCCACTTACATTTCCCCCACGTCCGAGTGCGTCATACTGGCAATAACGGCGTAGGGAAACCGAGTGGGAGTTTCCCGGTAGTCCGGATTTTGTTCTTTTGTTATCACCCCAACTCGAGCCAACAGAAACACCTCAAAGGACTCTGTAAATAGCCGATGATTTAAATGAAAAACGCAATCATATCCTGAGGATATAAAATAGATACCAATGCATTACTCATGCACACTAGGAAATTTGCTATGTATTAAACACTAGTTGAAATTATTATTTTGGCCACAATTCATAATTCTAGTCTATTTTGGGCCAACATACATCTTCCAACCCCCACCGAGTAGCCTGCCAACTCAATTATGTAAAATCACATAACAGGTCAAATTAAATAAGCCCGGAGTGGCGGGGGGGGAAACAGGTCAAAATTAATAAAGCCCCCCAGGCCCCAGCCCCCCGCCCCCCCCCCCCCCCCCCCGTAATATTTCTTTCTGGAAAAGGTTGGGCTCTTAACCTGTTACAAAAACTGTAAAATGTACACTGCAATGTTACAACATTTAATGCGCAAAACATCACACAACATTTAACATTTTATTTTTTTTATATTATGCCCATTTATAGATTTGAAAATAATGAAACAATAAAACAAATAAAGAATTTTTAAAATTGAGAAATAATCCCGGGAGAAAAGTACCAACATTTTCTAGTACAACACAGGAATACCACAAACAACTTGATTTTGGGTTCTCAATGGGATAGCTCTGGTCATCTTTCCATTGCGTACAAAAATGAGTAATACAAACATGGCCTAAATTACGTCAGAATGACGTTATAAAGAAGTCCATGTTCAAGCAAACTATCAATTTTTCCTAGTACAAAGTGTAGAATAGGGGAAAATTCTACACTGTGTACAGTTTTGCTGCATGTGAACTTTATAAAACGTCGCTTCACGTAATTCTAGGCATGTTGGTAGACCCCGTGGTATACTCATTTTTGTAGCAATTGAAAGATGACCACAGCTATCCAGTGTACCGAAAATCAAATGTCTGTTGGTATTCCTTTGTTTTGTACGAGAACATGTTGGTCTTCTCTCGGTATTTTCTCTATTGTTAAATCCAATGCACGAAAGTGTCTTTTTAATTCTCATCAAATTTAATAATGACGTCATTTCAGGGAGAAGGTTAACTGTTGTGGAATTTTCTTTTGCACATTTAAATTGTAACATTGCAGTGTACATTTTACATTTTGCTAACAGCTTAAAGAGCCTACCTTTTCCATAAAAATGTACCTTTGCAGGGGGGACTTAGTATTTTGAACTGTATATAAATCCATTAATTTTTTTGCTAGAGTCCCCATTAACAACCCTTTCATACGGATTATATACCTACTTAATATTGAACATAGCTTACCACTTTACAATATGTAGTAATAACGGAATACCCCGGATCCAAGAGTAAGCCAAATACGAGAAAAAAAATCGCTTCCAATTACTCAAAAAAAAACCCTGAAAAAAACGAGCTGGTTTGTGAACTTTCTGAATAGAGAAAATTTACAGGTTCTCTTTTTAAAATGCAATTTGCCAACCGATGCTATATTATTTTTCATCATGCTTGTGAATAAAGATTAAGGTCCATGTCCGATCACTAATAGCCTCGTCCCCAGGGACCCCCGATTTTACCGGACGTAGTCCCTAAAAAATTTGGTATCAGAAGAAAACTACTATTTTCTAATTTACTTACCCTGTGACTCTTAGGGCTAAAGATGTTTGGTTTGGTGTTAGTGAGCGAAATAATGAGCCCCACTTTGGTCGCCCAATATTCATTTTACACAGTAGGTAGGCCTACTCTATTGGGATTACAAAAGCACTTTTTTAGCTCTCACTTAAAAACCGGGGTTTGATATATCGGCGCGAAACTTTACAGATGGGGTTTTGGGGTGAAGCCATTATTCTAAGCAAGATGAAAAATTACAGACCTAAATCGGGCCATCCCCCCTCTAATGGCCATATATCTAATGCCTGACGGTTCGATCTCTGTCTATGTTTTTCCTTGTGGTAAATTTCCTAGGTCTATTGTAATCTCATTTACAAATCAAATCTTTATTCGAATCAAATGAGACGGGCTTTTTTAAAAATCTGATCGTTATTTTTTTTTTCTACAACATTGTTGTTTTTTGTTTGTCCACGTTTTACTTACTGACTTCATGATTATATCACGACCCAACGTGGCAAACAAATGGGTTTAGCCTCCAGACCTCTGTTTGACATCATCCATTGAGTGCGTGAACTCGTTCAACTACCTAACACCAAGTAACATCATCACAGTCGGGCCCACATATTGGAAAGAAATTCCCCCCAAATCTTATGTCCAGCTACCTTTTGGAATTGAAAATGGATCGATGCAATTAATTTCGTTCGAAGCATAACTTCGCATCTTTTTGGAGGGTTGTCAAAAGGTTTCGGACATTTTGAGAAACGCCGATGCTAAAAATGTACCGTGACATACGGGAAAGACGCTTTGGGCTGTTAGCTGCTTGCTGCCCTACCACATGGCGCGTGTAGCGGTTACGTAATGGTTACCGAGCCACTCTTTGTTTAGGTTATTATTACAATAGGAGCTTAAGAAGCTCCCACACAATTTTTCGCGCCACATGGGCTTTCCGTAGTTGCGGACGTACTTTTCAGATGTTCAGAGGCCAGAACTTCTAAAATATTCAATTGGTTGGATTTTGAACAATAATTTGAAGTCTCTCTGATAAGGTGAAGACCTGACAAAATTTCAGTATTCCAATCCTATTCTCGGTAACCTGACTTGAGACAATATACAGTAAACAAAAACACCTCATTTTGGCGGACGTATTCACAAACATGTACTTTTGAGTGGTTTCACATCGTCCACAATTGCTCCAGGTGTACATAGTTGGATTTTAATAAACTGATGTTCGTTTGTAAGATGGACCAAAACTGAAGTTCCCAAAGAAAAAAATAATCGCAGGCCATTTTGTGTAGGTTAAAATTTTCTCGTTTACCTTTCGAGTTGCGGATGTAACGCTTAACTAATTCAATTTGTACGTCCACAACGATGAACACAATTAATAAAGATTCTGAAAAGTCGAATGTTTCAAATCTACGAAGTTGGGCCTACTATAATTTAAAAGCTTTCCAACCTTGTTTTAAAAACAGAAGTGTACAGGTGCTTGAAAGTGCCATTTGGGGAAAATACGTTCCCAACCTTTTGACCTTTTAGTCATCTAAAAATCAGATCATTCAATAAAAAAAAGTATTTTATTATGAAACTACAGTTATAAGGTCCAGTAAAGTGATTTTGGTTGTTTGGTGTGTTTTTGGTTGTTTTTTTTTTTTTGTTTTTTTGTTTTCATTAACCGTCAGTAAAACACTTAACTGCATAAGGTGGGGTTTCCTCGGGACCCATTTTTTTGTTTTGCGGCGGCGTTTTTTTTTTGCCGGGGACTTTAATTAAACGCTGGCAATATATTTGGTTTATATTTTTGTGTATTTGTCTAACTTTAGTTGCGCTGCATTGGTGCAAAAAAAAATTCAAATCCATCGCGCGTTTTTTTTGGCGTTATATTTAGCATGGGTCCCTAGGAGCCCCCCCCCCTTATGCACTAACGGAAGTGCCCATGACAAAAATTAAAATCTTAATAGAGTTCTGTGATTCTGATTTTCATAATGCATACACCTAGTGCATAAACAAAGTAAATAATTAATCAAAAATTCTTGGAAAGTAATAGTGGCCATTGGTGTCATAATATTTTATATACATCGATAGTAGGCGGTTCTCTGTGGAAACCTATGGTAAATTATACAAGGACCTAAAAAATATAAATGGCACGAGACATTTCTATGTGGTGCTTATATGTTTAAATATAAGCTCATCCTTCACCAATTCAAGCAAGCAGACAGTCTAGGGTGAATTTCATGTCCGTAAAATGCAGAAACAAATTAGTGTCTTTTTCGCACATTTTGACGCAAAATCAATGTTTTGCCCCTAATTTTCTTACTGAACAATTTTTTTTCAGTTTTTATTTCTTAATTGTTGATGTCTTTGAATCCTTCTAACATGTGGTGGATTTCATCTAAAATTCCTTTGGGAAAGTGGTTATATAATGAATGGGTCCCTAGGACCCCCCCCCCCCTTATGCACTAACGGAGTGCAAACTCCTTATGCAGTTTAAAGTGTTAAACGGGGTGCACTTATTCCACTATTTTATATCGTTCTACTACTATGCACTCAAAAAGTAGTGACGTTACGTTAATTCACTCTTAAAAAGAGTTAAATGGAGGAAAACACATTTTAAGTAGTACGTTTTCACTCTGGGGCTCTGTCTTTTTGGAGTGAAATTTCAGTGATTTCTCTCTTTTGGGTGGATTAACCAACACATTCAACAATTTTTGAGTGGTTTACAACTCTTTTTTCGAGTGAATTAAGATTTACTCGTTTTTTTTTCACTCTTTTTACGTTTTTAGAGAGTAAGCAGTCCGTAGCCAGGGGGGGTGTCGGGGGGGGCGAACGCACCCCCCAAAAATGACAAAAGTCCCGCTTTAGGAGGTGGAAGGTCCGCTTTGCCATGGTGAAGGTACCGTGTATTCAATTAAAAGTTTGTCTTAAGGGTTGTTGTGCATGTTATCTGAATGACTAAGCAGCTGTTGTAACCATCGCATTAACGATTGCCGTTGTTACTATACTGTTGTTTTCTCAACGCTGCGACGATATTTATTTTCTTCCCTATATCCCCACACCCCCCCCCCCCCCCCGCTCTTCAGAATTTGGAGACGACGGGTGAAAATTTTTTTTTGGTACGCAAAGGGTCCGCCTCCTTGCAGAATCCGCCCCCCCCCCCCCCCCCGCATAAATTCCTGGCTACGGGCCTGAGATAAGTCTGTTCAATTTGTTGCGGTGTATCCCACATCGTCTACTACCATTGCCCTCTTATTCCCATCACCGACTGGAGGAGTATAACAATGAAACCTTGCGGCTACAATTGAGTCCCCGGAGGACAGTAGTTTAAAATAGCTGCTGCTTGACATTTCATTGTTAACCACCACCATAAGAATTTGTACCAACGGATAGTGTGGTGCCTCGGGTTAACATTCAAATATAATCGTAAAAACACAACACACCATCCCCCACACAACGCACTCGCACGCATTCACTTGCATACCACAAACACGGGGGTATACTTGTCTTTTTGCTTGTGCGACGTTCGCAAAGGCTCTTTGTGTTTTTTAAGTCAACGCACTTGAGTCTTTTGCAATACAGCTTCTGTGTTTCAGCTTGACTTGTAAATAGCTAAAAATGTCATATTACACACTCTCTTACCCGCCCCCCCCGGCTCTCTAACCCCCCCCCCCCCCGTTAAAGGCTTTTCTTCTGTGACTGAAACAAGGTTTATATACAAATATCCACACAATAACCCGGAAGGCAAGAACTCCATATGTACCCCCCCCCATATATTACATGTAACATAAAATTTAATTATTTTAGCTGTTATTATTTAGTTCGTTTTTGTGAAACAAGGCCAAAATTAAATTTTGGTATCATGTAAATATATACGATACGAGGGGGGTACATATGGAAGTCTTTCCACACTGAAGACACACCACCACAAACGTACGTTCAACACACTATCATGATTCATCTGAAAGTCCTGATTTTATTCCGGCAAATTTCAATTTTTTCAAGGAAGCAGAATCTAGAATTCTCTTAGTATTTTTTAACGAAAAATTTATGTCAGAAAGGGAAGAAAGCAATAGTGTTGCAAGAAGGGAATCGCCATTCAGTTATCGTGTTGTCTATAGTAGGTGCCAGTAATGACACAAATATCCATTTTGTCCTTGTTGCGAAATCTTCGAACCGTAAATGCCACTGCGGAAGTCAAATGTACCAGAAATGGGCGGAAAGTTAAACCGGTTAATCCTTGCTTAACATCCTCATGAAAAGAGTTAATCCGGCTGAATCTTAAGAGTCTTGTGCAAGTGCAAGTTCGTGCAGTCGACTAGCGAGAAACTAATTTACATATCAAATCCATCGGTCGAACTTTTCTGGCAACGCAGGTCCGCCCAATTTACAATAGGTCGGTCTAAATTATCAGTCAAACAACTGGCGAAGTTTACGATATAGGGTCTCTATCACTCCTTATCACCTTATCACTTGCAGGTGTGTTAGAGACCCATACTCGTTACTGCCCCATGCAATTCTTATTTGAGGATATTTTTTTTTGGAATTTCTGATTTAGCTAATATGAACTTACGTTTTCAGTGTTGAACACTCAGCATCCTTTTTCTCCCGCATCCACAAGCGGGGTCGTTGGAGGAACGACCTCATCGTCATCGTTCACAAGCTCTTCTTGTTTGGGAAAGCAATGTGGATCCCGACATGGTTAATTTTTCCCGGGTTATTTGTATCTTGTACAACTGTGCCAATTGTTTGTCCATAATTAGGCAGACAGATACTATAGCACATCTCCGGATTAATCATATGAGACCTACAAACGACGTGGACGGAGGCCAAGTATCTCATTTAACAGAATAGATGCCCAAAATATACACCACCTGACTTCTAATCTGAAACGCGAACTGTCGCTTTCAGACTCGCCCCATCAACGCACCACATGCTCAATAAACTTCGCTATTTTAACACAATCTCCATAAGAAAGTTTTAAAACCCTACCCCTGTTGTTGCTGACTTTTTCATGCAATAGATACTCCACAGCCGGACGAGCTCTTTATTTACACATTCTACGTGTGTTTGTAAGCGTGAAGTCCCAAGTATGCAAATGAAGCATTACAATTGATTCCGTCGTGCACTTTATTATTTTGCAGTAGCGCTTGACGGAATAAATGGCAATACCTATTTGCATACTTCGTAATTCCCTATGCCTTCGCAATTAACCTGGTGGATTTTGCACGTAAATAACCTTTACTGCACACGTGGTTGTTTATTTATTACTATTTATAGGGCCAAGCCCTCAGAGGTATACCCAACAGTGATTAATCACTCTACTAGTATCCCTCGGAACTGACCAGGACGGCGCGGCTTAACAATCAGGGGTTACCACCCCTCTTCTCGAAACTGATATACATTGACATGTAGGACTGTCAGCTTAACATCCCCTCCGAAGGACGGGATATTTTCATTGTTCATTTGCTCAAGTCCAAATGAGCCACGGGGAGAGCGGAACTCTAGTTTTAATCAATAGTTCTTATGTAAATCAAATCCAGAATTTAGTACCATACTAAATCCCAGCAAATGGCCCTACCGGGGGCTGAACCGGGGACCTTCTGCACCAAAAGCGAATATCCTATACCAATGGGCTACGCTCTCCCACGCGGCCGACAAAAACAAAAGCAACTAGAATTTGGCGGTTCTCGGCTTTCGCGCTCACTATATTCAAAGAATATCTGTGCGCCGCCAATCAAAAATATACAAATGAGCTCATTAATATGCACGTTTACCGTCAACACTTTGCATACACTGTAAAAAATTACAGCGTAATTTACAGTAAAATACTGGAAATACAGCAAAATACTGTAAATTTTATGTTCAGTTTCCAGGCCTATAATGACTCAATTTAAAAGTGGAGCCTTTATTCGAATTATAATGAGCATCAACATTATTATACACAATTATGAATTTTCAATTCTACGATTAAGTACTAAAATTGACAGCAAAAAAATACTGTAAATTTTACAGGAAAATACTGGCAGCAATTCAGCCAACAAAATCCCGTAAAATTACAGGTTTTACAGGTTTTCGTTTAAATTTACTGTGTATTTTACAGTTTGATGTAATATATTTTACAACAAACTGTAAATTTTACAGTATATGCACCGTAAAAATTTGTTGATAGGCCTACAAAGTTAGGGTGTTCGTCAGTGCTTTTTTATTCTACACACATTTATAATCTCTATAATAATTCACCAAATATATATGTTTTTATATGTTTTGATTAAATTAATTTTTACAGTATACTGTAATTTTTACGGTAATTTGTTGGCAGAATTTGTGCCAGGATTTTCCTGTAAAATTTACAGTATTTTTTTACAGTGTAGGTAATACTTGTATCCACCACTACTCACATACTAGGTTTCAAAAAATTCGGACTTTGCGTTCTGGTCACGGTTAACTTTTTTGTTAAAAGGTTGACGAGAGACAACCATCACATATACATCTACAACCGAACACAGCTGGCGGCACACAAAAACAAGAACCTGTGCATACAACGGACTAATTAAGATCA
Organism: Ophioderma brevispina; assembly: GCA_023653785.1. Lineage (NCBI taxonomy): Eukaryota > Metazoa > Echinodermata > Ophiuroidea > Amphilepidida > Ophiodermatidae > Ophioderma > Ophioderma brevispina. The sequence goes on along the minus strand of JAMKCH010030954.1, from coordinate 541 downwards.
GGTATCCCCGATTTTAACTATAAAGGTCATTATTTCAAGGCAGAGTAGATCATATACGGCTAATTAAATCACTTCGAAAGCGGTCTAGTTTGCTATAAACAAATGCAACCGTACCAAAACCAAAAATCAACCTTGAGGAAAAATCATGGCAGGTGGTGCCCCATGTGGTGTACGAAATGACGGATTAACTCACGTTTTACGTAATACTGTTTAACTCGCAATTATAGTTGTTTCCCGTGTTACCAGATTACCGGATTAAAGTAATCAAAGAGGCTTCAGCATCTAATCCCCATTTTTGCATGCACGTAACCACAAATATTTCTACCTTCATGATTATGAATTGATATTCCCCATGTTCATGGTGCTCGTCTACTCGCACCCTAACATGTGTTATTTTAGTGTACACGAGAAGACAGCCAAATCAATCGCTGTGACCTCAATAGCTGGTCGAAAACGCTCTGAAAATATCCTGATTTGAGGTCCAGTTAGTCGGCAGGTCACCCAAGTACTATTATTCACACTAAAAATTGTTGGACAGGGT
>JAMKCH010030953.1:0-16446 GCA_023653785.1 Ophioderma brevispina | reverse complement strand
CTAACTAGGCTTCAAGTCCGACGATTTAATGCCGAGAAGAAGAAGAGCAGGGTTAAGTCCGGTCGTAACTTTACGACCGGTATAGTCAAGTAGTGTGGACATGACACGACTGTACGCCTCTGTCGGACTAACTGTGACCAGTGTTAACAAAAACAAGAAGCACCGTATACTGACTATAGAGGTGTGAAGGATTGAACTAAGTGACTTATGTCCGAAACGATGTGGAGACGATTACAATAGGGTACACAATAGGCGTGAGGGGAATTAGTGGATTTGTTTTTTATTCATCGGTATTAGTTAATACGGTAATAACGTCGTGTGACAGAATATAGGCTTTGAACTTACCAAACAAGACACTTGTCCTTAAAACTAAACTTACAAAGCTTCTGTATATGGGTCATGTTTGCCTTCAGTGTCTTGCCGTGACTCCACTGAAATAAATTTATTAAAAATATATCTTCGCCAATGGGAGGAGTTTGATTGGGACTTCTTGGAAAATTGTTTGCCTAACCTTATAAAGTACATTGGAGAATTTTAGGACCAAATCAACACATGAAGATAAAATTCTTTTTGGTGTTTTGTCAAAAAAACAACAAAACCATCTATTGACTTTGTGTTTTAATTTTTTACTTTTTTTAAAAAAACAAATTCAAACGAAGTGAAATCAATCAAAAAAAATCTTGCCGAAATAAAACTAAGAATACCCAAATATGTCCGCAAAAAGTGTGTTATTGCCGTCGTCGTCTTCAAAACTCGCTAGCGGTATGCCCCAAGGCTACCAGCCACAGTGTATGACGGTATGCATTTATCTGTACTACGGTCTGTGAATTCAACAGACAATGGCGGCAAGTTCCCGCCACAGTTGATAAGGAGAAATACAAAATCCTCCGCCGCAAAAAGTGCAAACACGCTATAGTCCTATAAAACCCTAGGAAATTTGAGCGTAATTTGTGTAGTTTTGTGGCGGGTATGTGCCCAGAGATTTCTTTTTGGTGTCATTAATGTGCGTATCATTCATTATTTAACTTTTATGGGCCATTCTTCAAAAAAGTTTAAAACCTTTTTGTTAAAAAATTGAAGTTAATTGGTATTGCAAATTTATTTCTTTATCATCATGTTAATCATCATTCCAAGTTCCTGCATGATATTTTTTAAAACACTATGTTCAACTCAAACACCCTAATTTGCATAAATGAACGTCTTTAATATTTTGGGGAGTAAATAAAAGTGGAGATTATTTACACCTTTTGCTTCTTTAGTTATATAAATAGCTTTTCATTTTTGTTTGAAATATGCTAAGTATTGCATGGACTTCAATTTTCAAAAATTATGTGTGAAAAAATAAAAAAAAATTATAGGAATAGCCAAGTAATTAACAGAGATATAAATAAGACTTTGGTATGTCACAACGTGACAAAACATACAAAAGAAGTTTTATTACTAGACAACCACTCTCTCAGTTAATGTTCATATTCATGGTCAAAAGCCAGTTTATTTGTACCTTCCGTTATACAGAATAAATGTTTTAGATCTTTCCTCTTTCAAAAGTTAGTGATGTGTTAAGTAGTCACACACGTGACCGGCACTCACCATTTTAGTTTGAAGGACATAAATTTCTGGTTCATATTGAAAAAGTAGCAGTGTTAACTTGTTTAGTATCAGTTTTAAAATATGATATGCCAGTTTTCTATGAAACAGAGAAAACAAAACAATGAATTTTAATAAGACTGGTTTTTTAAACTTGATTTCCATGTGGCTTTTGAACTGTTTGGGGTTGGAAGTTGCCAAATTTACAGACTGGCACTATTTCAACACAGGCAATCTGCATACCAGGAGTAGGATTGCTCTTTGCAAGTTACTAATGATGACATTGTAATGAAAGTGTTTGAAATTGTTGGTAGAATATGGAAATAAACAGATTTTATTAAAACCTTCATTTTGGTTGCACATTACAATGGTCATCAATTTGTATTATAAGTCAATGAGATGTCACACACGTAAACTACCAATGTCCACACGTGAACCGTACTTAGTGATATAAATTTGTTATTACCAAAGTAAAGTTTGTTGTACTTTTATACCAACATTGTTGTAATGCCAAAATCCCAATGTCTTTCTGAAATAAATATAAGCATGGGCGTACGTAAATATTCACAGAATTTACGTTGAAGTTTGAATCTAAAATACCCTTTTTGTCTGAGGGTCCACAACCGTGACCGAGCTTTATTTGCCCTTCAGACCCCCCCCCCCAAATAAATCAATCGCGAAATGGGAGGAAATGTTATTTTTTGGTAGGATTGGTCTAAAGGGTATTCATTATAGAGAGTAACCGATCCAGGGTTTCCTCTGCCGATACGATGCCCGATACTTTTTTGTCGTATCGGCCGATCGACCGATCCGATCCGATGGTTTGTCCTATATGTTTAAAAGAATCGACCACACTAGTGAAGTAATATATTATGAGTTGCCCTGGTGGTTTCAAACTTTTTAACTTTCTAGGAATTGGCCGACGAGATTATAGTTAATAATCTGTTGGGTCCACATTTGTTCAAGTTCCGATGAGGTATTTTCAGAGGAAAAGGTTAGCTTTTACTTACCAGAATGTGTGTAAAAATATAGTACCCCCCCACCGCAATCAATAAGCGGCTTGTAAATTCCCGCAAAACAACTCTGGTCCTGGGTTTGAAATCAGATATCAGAGCCATCAGGCTCATTTTAAAATTGAAGAATTCAATTTATTATTATTGCATTTGCAATGATTTAAAAATGTTTAATAAATCCCAAAACTTTTTGTTACAATTATACGTAGTCGACCGGGCCTTCACTTGCGTCCATCCCCAGGTCAGGCCGTTTACAATATGCTAATTTTGCTGACAGTGCGAAGGACATGTTCTTGTACGGCTCTATAGTCCTGCAGTTTACATTGCGGTCAAATGGGCGAAAATTTTTCATAACAAAAAAAAATTCCCCCCCCTCCCCCTTTGTTCGCCAAAAAAAAAAAAAAACAAGTTAACAAATCAATTGTATTCCCATTCTTCCATCATTTGTTTATTTTTTTATATGATTTTCCTTTTCCCATCTTTTTAACAATATTTTTGTCACTTAGGTATAAAATACAAAAAATACCACCACCCACCCCCCCCCCCCGCGGCAATCAATACTCAATGACGTAAATGATGGATTTTCCCCGGGAAAACACTTGTCTTATCAACAAGGACAGCTGAGAGCATAGCGTTGCATCATGAGCTGACCTGTACCCTGCGCCTCGCAATGGCTGAGAAATTCATTGACCCTGCTGCTGAGGACTCCCATTATTCTTTTTTATTTATTCATAATAATCAATGAGGCAATGGATAGATGAGTAGCTAGCGCCACATGGCCTTTGTGGATTAGCGTTATTTATGTTCTAAGAGCAAATTGATATTTCTTCTTACCACAGGTCCGCCACGCGCAGCTCATGGTTGGCTCGTGTATCAAAAACTACCGAACGGCGGTTCGGAAAGTATGAGCGTGCATATTACTCAGCCTATTTACGTAGATACCAGCATTGTGGAAAAGGTGTTTGGTTGCCGTCAGACCCACAGAGCTAAACCTACCGATTAAACATGTTTTAATTTTCTCAGTGCCATGGTTCCATAGGTTTACACTTAGTTGAGGGATGTCTCATATTTAAGCAAATTTCTGACACCTAACTCTGATGCAAAACTCCATAAAAGAACCTATGATTTTTTATGATTATTTCATGTACACACCCTTTCTCTAGATCTATGGCTGTAACTTAGCTCTCACGCAGTATCAATGAATTTATATTTTTTAATTTGCAGTCGTGTCACAAAACTACAAACTGTGGGAAATCTTTCCGTACCGCCGTATAAATCAAAACAAACTTTCTGCTTATCCCCTTTTCTTTTCAAGCCACTACAATCAATGAGGAGAATGGAATTAGATGAGTAGCAGCACCACGTGAGCTTGAACTAATACAGGTGTGACACGATATTTTATTAAATGTTATGTTCTATGAAATTAGTAGTGAAAATTCATTGCAGCCCGCACATTTTTGACAAACAACTTTAACATGTACAAGTACAAACTTGTCTAAAGCATATCAGGTCACTCTCTAAATAACTCGCCCTTAGTCAAAAACAGTTATTTCTTCTTGCTCGCTTAAGATATTGAATTCTTCAAAATGCCGCGCAAGACCCCTATGTGGGATTATAGAGACCTGAGTATTTAATATTCCAATAGTTCAAAGTTTGTGTTAAGATGTTTTGTGAATAGCACCGTCGGCCATATGCCCTATTTGTGAATTTGTGTGGTTGTCGGCTGGTAAGTAAATTTAGTCCCTCTTCTACTATTTATTATGACACTGTTGAAGGCTGTACAAAAATACGCACTGCAAGTGAAACGAACCTAAAAAAAATACGTAACGCAGAGTTGGAAACGGACATTTTCGGCCGTATTTCTGGACTCTGCTTCTAAGGATTTTTTTATGTTCATTGAAGGCTTTGAACCTTGAAGCACAAAAGATACAAAAATAATAAAAACATTAAAGCCGTATTTTCTCAGTTTTCACTTACAACGAACGATTTTCCCGTTTGGAGAGCAGAGGTCATGCTCCTTGTGTCATGCGTTTGTAACTTAGACAGGACCATAAACAGTTTGCAGTATAGCTGAATTTGGATCCGCCTTGAAGTTGAGATCATGATAGTATTCTCCTAAGTAGCTCATGTAGGCCTTAAGTTTTCTCATGTATGCTAAGAGTTATAATTGATGAAGATGATAGCTAATACACCTATAAAATCAGTTGAGCAACTCGTGTTTTCCACCTTAAAAACTGTAAAATGCCCATTTACTTTGTCCCTTTCTTGCAGTTAATATATCGGTTGAGGATCGGCAAGTTCGGACATATTTTTGCCGATCCGACTTTTGCGATTTAGCAAAATCGTCCGCCTGATCCGATGTCCGATACAAATAAATCGGTTAATCTCTATTCATTAACTAAAGTAATAACGAATTGGTTTTATTGGCAAAACCGACATTGGGTTGACAATCAAAATTTCCCATTTTCGCGGTCACAAACTGACCGAAGAATGGCCCTTATTTAAAAAAAATTGGATAGAAAGGCGTCTTGGCGGTAAATGATACGGGCGACATAAGTGAACCGCCGTGAAACACCATTCTCCTTGCGTATCTCAGAGCTCGAACCAACAGGTGTAATGTTCAATCTTAAAAAAAAATTTGCAAAAAACTGACATTGTCGATCTTCAAAAGAAGATATTTGAAAGAGCATGAATTCAATTCGCTCCTGCAATTTTCATTGCTCATATCTAAGCAGGGACAAAGATATGAACGGAACAATAGAGCGGCATTTTAAAAGCAAAACCGTGTTTCCATAGGCAGATCATTTTGTACTGTGCCGCCATTATATGCCCCTTGCTGAACCGTTTTGCTTTCTTAAAGCCGTTCACTCCTTTCAACGCGTTTTGAGAAAGAAGCAGCGCAAATGGCGAATTGGAACCAAAAAGCATTGTTTCGCGAGAGCTGGATTCTGCAATTTTCCTCCTCACAAGCACCCTTTTTGGCGCTCATTTAAAATGTATTTGACCTCTTGAAAGTTTTCAAATTTGAATATTTATTAAAATAAAGCCCCAAGAGTTATGAGAGATGTTTAACCTATCATGAACTTGTATTTTGTTGTGATGAAGCTATGGCTCTTGGTGAAATGAGTCCGGGATCATTTTACAGTTAGGCCTATTTGGCACCCCTTCCTGGTGATAAGGTCTATTCACCCAGTATTACCATAGCACTCACCCCCTCCCCCCCCCCCCCTGAAAAAATCTTGCATTTTGTTTTACATGCAAGTAGGAGGGTCCCTATATGATTATAATTAAATACTCTTTGAGCTTGTTTATTTAAATTATAGAATAAATCAAGAAGCAAATTGATGACATTTTCTGCTACGGTCTTTGTCCCCTCCAAAAAAAAAATTACAAAAAGTGTTCATTCAACATAGTTTTTTACTGAAGCTTGTACTCGGTGATTTTTGTCATATGAGGGAAACTATGATGTGCATACTTAGATTGTGTTAAGGTGGTTGTAAAAATGGACAAAAATGGAACTGGTCCCGTACTTGAAATTGCTATATCTAAAAAAGTATTCATTTAATAGACGGCGCCAAATTTGGTAGATAAGCTCAAATGATTGTAAGCATAATAAAGAGCCATTTTTGATTTCGTGACAATTTCAAGTGCGTATGAGGGCGCACAGTACAAAATTCCTCCGCCCAGACTTGTAGTATGAGCTATTGGTTCTGAGTACAAGTATGAGTACGAGTACTGACCCCGAGTACGCAGTATGATATTGGTCCTGAGACATGTACGAGTATGAGATACAGCAAAATTTTAAAACCCGAGATGAGTAATAGCTTGTGCCTAAGTATGAGTATGAGTACGAGTACTTGTGCTGGAGTACGAGTATGAGTACAAGTACTTTTGCCTGAGTACTTGTATGAGTATGAGTCTTTGCAAATTACAGCCTTCGTATATTGTTGATGATGAAGATGAAATGATAAAATGACAATGGTAAAACAATGATTATGGTGTACTCCCGCCACCAAACTTGAGATGATGTTATACTTGAACCTGTGTAATTTGCTCAAATTTGTTGTTGAATTTTCTTTGGTACAAAACACAAGTCAGTTTGTTTACAGGAATATGCTGGTTTCTGGGCGATTTGGCCCTCAAGGATCCATGGATGATAAACTGTCAAGGCACAGTCATCTTACTCACTATCATGCATACTGTGTATACATGATACCCATACTCGGATAAAATGTGTACCTGTATCCATAGTCTCGTACATCAACTCATATCCATACCATTCTGTGGTCACATGCTGGACCCACACCCATAATTCTCGCATACCCTACCTTAGATTCATAGCCATCAGGGCCAGGCTTGTATCACATCCTGTAGCCATGGTCCTCATACCCTATCCCCTTCAACATTAGCTGCTTGGGCATCAATTAAACCACCAGTTATAAGATCCCACCCCTTTGAATGCCAAATGCTTTGAGTCTTTGAACCAACAGTTGAATAGAGGTAAATATGCACATGCTATATACAATTTCTAAGGTTTCGCTTTCAGATTTGGTAAATTGTTTTTCAAATTGTGATGACTTTGGCCCAAATTAATTTGCCCAGATCGACTTTTCTTTCATATTGAAACATGTATTCCAAATTGCAACAAGTATTTCAGAACACAACCCTCCTTTTTAAGCTTCATCTTCTATTTGATATTGGATATGCTTGTAAACCTAAATCAGGTGTGCTATTTTTCTGTTCAAAAAAGCAAGTGCGCCTTTATCCCTTTGACCTTACGAACCTCATCTCCACAGTAGGTTAGTCCATCTATATTTATCCCCGCCTCGTTTCTCCCACTGCCCTATCCTTACCTCAGCCCCTAGCGCCTAGCTGCCCTCCGCGTTGTGTTTCTTTGTCATTCTGGGGGGGGGTAGTATTCGTACTCAAGTACTACAAGTCTGCCTCCCCGCCCGCAAAAAGGCAACAACAAGACACAACACGCCACCTCTATCGTTCCTATAAACAAACCTAACGAATTTTATCTTCAATGTTTTTTTATTTTTTTGGCGTGGTATTTTCCCTAGAGATTTGCTTTTGGGGGTCATTCATTGCGTACTTCAGTCATATTAACTTTTATATTTAAAAATTGATGAGAAGCGTCTTTTGCGGTATTTATACGGCGACATAATTGAACCGCCTTGAAACACCAGATTCTGTGCGGGGCTCAGGAGCTGAAAAAACCGGTGTTACATTTTCAAATCTAATTTGCAAAACACTGACATTGTCGATCTAAGTTTAAAAGACGATCTTTAAAGATCATGAATTCAAACTTCTCTCCTGCAAATTTCATTGCTCTATCTACCTAAGGCAGGGACAAGATAACGGATACATCGACGCATAAAGCATGTGTTCAATAGCAGAAGCATTTGGGGTAACTGTGCCCCACCATAATTTTGTGAGCAAACTGCTAAATTCTAGAATTAAGCTTGCACCTTTGTTTTTAACTTGCCTTTTCCCCCCTTGCTGTTCCGCCACCACTGGTGTTGTTTTCTCTAGCTATTTATAGTGGCTACAAACTCTAATTCTGTTTTTTAGCAATGGTTTTGAGAGATTTGCTCTGCCTGGTGTGAATCTGCAAGCTTCGCAACGGTGCAGATTCGGTAACTTATCAGCGCTTCTTCTCTGCATTTGTGTTTTGTTAGCTGTATTTGAAATTTTGATTCCTTTTCGTCCGAGTGGCGTTTCTAATAAGTACAATGTTTTTTAAGAATGTAATCAGAATTCAAAATCTGATAAGTGTGATTTTCTATAAAAGTAAAAAGTCACTCTCCCATGGTCATTGGTATGGCCCAGGGTGGAGGGGGGTGATCTTAGTTCACTCACGATAGCTTGAAACACAATTAAAAAAGGTTTTCCTTGTGAGCTTTGTCCTTCAATGTTTAAAATGAATTGTATGAAAACATTTTCACCGTGTCATGGCACATTGAAATTATGTTGTTTTAATATTTATTAACCGACCACCTCAGTTTAAGTTATGCACTATCATATTACAATTACTGAACACATGGCTAAAAATGTTTTTAAAAAAAATTTAAAATCATCCGACCGAACCCATTCTGTCAGAGGCCTGATCTGTGGACAATCAACATTTTGTTTTTGGCCTTAGAGTAGTCCGTTTTGATTGTTGAAAACAATAACCCCAGAAGATGGTCCACTGTGCAACCATGAAGTGTTTTCTACCTCCGTGTGCAATGTCTGACTTGCTAACGGAACATACAAGTCTCGTAACCAAGACACATGCCAGGCAGGGGTGTCTAGTCTTCGTTATTTGTCACCTTCTATAAGATGGGGGACTAGTTTTTGTGTCTCTATTACCATTTTGGGATTAGGTAATGGAACGCCAATGTAAAATTTTAGGTAAGAAGTGGGTAAAATGTAGCAAGAGGGAGAACAATTCTGATTTTCTGGGAAACTAGACACTCGGCGTGTCAAGGCCAGGAGTCATGGATGTCATATAGACCCATGTGTAAGGTCTCTCTGGGGGTTTCCCACTTCTTTAATTAGTTCATTGTCATTGAGTTGAACGAGCTTGGATGTAATATGTCAATCCATAGCCAAACATGCTTCATGTTTATATCAACGTTAACTGACATCGTGTATCGATCTTTTTTTTTAGTTGTGTCGATTACATTGTTAAGGACAATCCCCTGAAAGGCTCGTCTTTGTATCTCGATCATTGTTGTTAACTTTGAATTATCGTGATTATGGAGACGACTTTTGACAGCATTAATTTAGTTTGTTGTTTTTTTTGTTTTTTTGTTTTTTTGTTTTTGGCTAAGTTCAACATTCAAAAACTTTAATTTTGAACTTTATATTTGAATCATTTCAACTTTTCAACAAGCTGGCAATAAGTTAGCTCAAAAAATGCAAAAAAACGTAATTGAATCCAAAACATTTGAGTGGTACCTAATTACATTACTCAGTGGAGGGAGATTTCCCTTCTGTACAGCACATCTCCACCCATTCTACCTGCGGGTCCCTGCCTTGAACCCATCATCAAATGAGTAACACCGGATGACAACAATTAAACTGGAAAATTACAAATGCACCCCTGTGTTGGCAGTTAGCTCACAGGTCCCTCAACCTCATTTCAGGGCGTTAATAAACTTCAAGGGGTACACAATTTTACTTTGGGGGAGGTGGGAGCAGTCCAAGTAATTTGTTTGCATGTATCGTAGTTACAAATTTTGTTTTGAAATAATATGTTAGACCCAACACAAGCCGTCTACAAGCTTTTTAACAATTAAAAAAACAGAAAAGACAATTTCACATTATAAAACAAAAATATAAATAATCGAGGGACTATATTTCAAGAAAAAGAAACAAAGACTTGCTCTTTCTAAAGTGGTGGAACAGTAACTCTGCCAAAAATAGCCTGATTTTCATGTTTTGGCATGAACCCCTGGGAGGCGTATCTCATAAGCCCCCCCAAAAAAAAACGCTACTCTTGAAAAGTGTGTGATGACACAGGGGCAGATGTTTGATTTTAAAAGTCTAATGAAACTAATTAGAAAATAGAACTATAAAAAAATATAAAATGTATATATTGGTAATAACTTTCACATTTCGCAATAATCATCTATCGGGTAGGCCAAATTATGGCAAGTTAAAAACACATATTTACATTACGACCAATCACACACACGCATGCTTGCACGCACGCACGCACACACACACCTATACAAAAACACTTTCCTTTCCGGCCTCGGTAAAAATGGGTAGAACTGCCAATAATTTATGCAGCTCTAGAGTTATAAAGCCATGCAGGTGTAACATCAAGTCCGCTATGCATTATTCAAGTTAGATAGGCCAAAAAGCGTTGATGAAAAGTGAACGAATGAAGGTGAACGCATGTCATCGTCACAAAAGTAAAGGCGGTTCAAATTTTTATTTGGAAACCCACAACACATCAGTGAAAAATATTTGTACAGAAATTCCTTCTACCATGGGATTAGAGAAAGTAGGGATTTTCATCAATCAATCATCACCGCTTTACTCCTAGCAAAGCCGGTATTTGCAATAATCCTCGTCAGTGTCAAATGCGATTGTCAAAGAATTGTGCATGTTGGAATACATGATTGATGGAAAACGCGGACGAATTTTTCATGAGTAAATGAAATGACAATGCTTCTGCATTGAATCAATATCGAAGATGCTTCAATTTCTGTATCAACGTTCTTTAAACTTGTTTGGCAATATGACAGTTGTCAACTGTCAGGCTCCCTAGCAAACCCTTCATCTCCGCCAACACCCCACCCCAAATCCAGATGCCTTTTTGCCCATGTGAACTTTATCGGATATTCACTCACTGGGGCTCACCTGGGAAAAAAAAAAGATCAGTTCAACTTATCCCTCCGCCTTCCCGGGCCTTCCCAGGTAACCAGGGGCCAGGACATTAACTGACAGGCACATATATAACTTTAAAGTGACAGGAGATTTTTGAGGATACAAATTTTCTCTCAAATTGCACTTGCCTGCTATTGCAATCGTCCCTATTTCTGTCATGCACGACAGAAATTAATAAATCATCGTCTTATTACATTAAGCCGGCATATTCGGCTTATTCACTTCAGGTGTGATCTAATACATTGGTAACCATTCCAAATATACAAAAAATCAGGGTTCCAAAAAAAATTGGGGGCGCTTCTTTCTGGAAATGTCCTCATGTCTCTTTAAGTGCAGTGATGAATTGGGTTCATTGAAGCTAGTGAAACAAGGGACTTATAATATCACAACCAATTTCTTCATGGGAGTACCTTTGAAGTACCTGTTAAGTAGCCACAGAGTACCCACCTGCATGGGTACCACATCGCCGGCTGCAAAAGTGGGGGTAATCATCCACCTAGGTACACACGCAGTAGCTTAACCACTAGTCACCCCATACAGGAGTACCTGCGTACAGGTACTCTCATGCAAATAAGCTTTGAGCTCTGTGTGATTATTTAAGTAATTTGATCCATTATTTGACATTTTGGTCACATGTTATGTTTTTAAGTATTTACACAAAATGTCATATATAGGGGTTTTTGGTGATGCTCAACTCAAATATAGAGGTTACTCAGCTTGAAAATTTTCAGAAAGTCATACATAACAATGGAATGTTTGGCACCCTCTACAATGTATATGGTGCAAACTCCAAAGTGCTGCCTGATAGGCGGCCGGTAGGGGAGTACCTGCAGCGGTACTTCACTACTGGTGGCTTGGATACCTGTCAGTCACCTAGCAGGCAACTGCAGGGTACACTACCACATCTAATCTGATCAATGACCTATCTAAGATTACTATTTTTATGTATTTGTGTATCAAGCAGGAATTGGCCAGTAGTGATGACAACGCTAAGACGAAATCAAACTCCCATCAACAGCAAAGTGGTAATAAACTTCGAAGGCCTTTAGATAAACAAAAGGCACCGTCCTCTGGCATTACCCGCTCAGTGAAGTACCCAACTAAACTTAACCACTCCTATGTGACATCCCTCAAATGTGACAAGCAGGAAAAACCGGTAAGTAGCTTCAAATATACTTATTCACACAAATGCTGTATGGATAGTTTGAAAGAACATTTATTGCAGTTATAAATTCTTCAAGCGATCAAGACACTCAAATAACACTAATGACATTGTTTGAACAACTGCAATTTATCCCATTCTGTTTAGTATTGACTTGACCTTTGGCCTACTAGTTAGTCTAAATACGGACGTCTAAAGTGCCATTTCATTCTATGGCCAACTTTCACCAATCATAGGAATGGTCTATAAAATGAGTATTAAAAATGACTTTTAGACAAAAAACAACTTTTAGACAAAAGACAACTTTTCCATTGTAAAATTTTGTGTACAAACTATATGCTTCATCCGGCCTGAACTAAGGAGTGATTTCATAGCTTTTGTGCATGCGTACCTCGCACGCCGACTTTGTAAGCTCGCAATTACAACTGCAGCTTACTCTAATTCACATGTTTAATACTGGGTTAAAGCTATGACGTCAGTCCTTAGTTCAGGCTGGACGAAGTATAGAAGCACAAAATCCCACCCCTTATAATATTAGTTATTAGGTGAGTTTTGCGGTGATATGGATTATATCTAGTTGAGGAGTCTGTGTAGGGCGAGGGCGCAGCCCGACCCCAGATACAGAATCCGAGACTAGATATAATCCGTATCACTTCAAAACTCACCTAATGACGATTTTATCATACCCATGCAGAACAAAATAAGCACAAACATACAGCCTAAAGAAAATTATAAGGGTGATTCACAAAACAAACAATACTATATGGTAAATTGACTTAGGCATATTGTTTTAAATGAGTGCAAGGGTGACGAATTTTCAGCGACAAGAATCTTTGAAAATAAACAGCCCTAAAAATCATCTTTTTCTGATTCACAAACAATATTATTGATCTATTTTAAAGTCTTTTAGTATATGTGAAAGCGATTATGTTGAAATCTTGTTCAAACTCGGTTCAACATTGCTAAAAATCGCCAAATTAGAGCAGTGATTTACGTCAAAAATGAACGCCGAATTTTCTGATTTTGTTGTCATGATGCATGGTCACGCATGCGCAGTTCCTAACTGACATGATATGGACGTTGAGACGCGCTCCAAGGGGGTGATACGGGATATATCTAGTCAGTAAATTGAGGCGATTATCCAATTAAAATCAGGATCTACTTGATGGTATGATAATATGCTGTACGCCTATTCATATCTAACACAGGTTAGGCAAAAAAAAATTGTGTGTATTGGAGTAACGGGCCAGTGCAAAATCGGGTAGGGGCAGGCGGATTATTTTTTTTTTTTTTTTAATAATCATTACTACATCAAATCATCACACATAGTCTATGTAATGTTATTAAATTTGAATACTTTTGACTCTTATTATTGAAAATCTAAAGAGAAGTTTGCCAAAAGTTACACCAGAACAAAAAACAAAAAAAATATTGAGAAAATCGGTTTACAATCCGGGTAAAAACAACTTGAAAAAGAAGATTTTTGAAAACAATAAAAAAAATTAAGGGAGGTATACTTTGTAGCAGAGCTTGATTTTCAAAATTAAGGTAGGGCGGGTTACCCAATACAACAATTTTTTGTTTTTTTGGCCTTAGTATAATTGCCATGAAATAGGAAAATGCTTTAAAATTGGCTTTCAAATAAATCTAACACGTTATAGAAGTATTGTTAAAATTACATCTCATCATTCCAAATTAGGAAATTGAAGTATGAACAAGCTACCTTTCATTTGACACTCAAAATTAAGGGTAGGCATATAATTTTCTAGAGATTTTGGCAAAATAGTTGTTTCATAGATATACTGTAGAAAATCATTTTTGGGTTACCCAATACAACAATTTTTTTTTTTTGCCTTAGTATACATGTAGCATGAAAATGAAAATGCGTTAAAAATTGGCTTTCAAAATAAATATAACACATTTTATAGGAAGTATTGTAAAAATTACATCTCATCATTCCAAATTAAGGAAATGGAAGTAATGACAAAAGCTACACCTTTCCTTTGGACACTCAAATTTAAGGTAGGAATATAATTTTCTAGAGATTTTGGCAAAACTACTGTTTACAATAGATATACTGTAGAAAATCATTTTCTGGCAAACAATTCCTCCAGAAGAGTTGATTGAACATTTCATTCAAAGTATAAAAATTTCACCTGAAAATGTCTATTTTTTGTGGGCCGCCGCTCATATCTGGAGACACTTAGCACTCCATGTGCTGTGGGTGTGGTGGTGTGTATGTTGTGGATGTTGTGCATAATTTTTTTTTTTTAAATGCATTTTTAAAAATTGACCTCAATTGAAAAGTTGAAATTCAATTGGAACCAAACATGTGTCATAGGTGCACCATGGGATCCCTCATATGATGATGAGGTCAAAGGTCATGTGCTGAGGTCAATGGTCATGTGAGGTCAAGTTGAAAATAGGATAAATATGTAAAATTGACCTCAATTCAAAAGTTGAAATTCTATTGGAACCAAACTTGTGTCATAGTTGCACCAAGGGTTCCCTCAAATGTTGATGAGGTCAAAGGTCATATGCCAAGGTCAAAGGTCATGGAGCGGCCCACAGCTTACCCGAGAACCGCAAAATTCTAGTTGTAGTCTACAAGAGGGCCGAGGGCGCATAGGGATTGCTTTGGTAGTGTCAGACGATAGTGGCCAAGCCTTATTCAATATGGTAACGTGCCCAAAATATCAAAAGAAATCACAGCAACACGGAGTGCAAACCACAAACCAATTTGGGTGCTTTGATGTGGGTTGGTCATGGGTGTTCCCATGAAACACCCATGACCCACATACGACCTCATCCTCGTCTGTTATTCACACAAAAAAATTCAGACATAACCTTTACAGTGGAGTTGATTGGGTTTGGGAATATGAAAATATTCCTTGACAACATATTAAAACTTCAGAATTTTTTTATCAAGATTTCGCTTTTACGTGTTAACCCAATGGCGACGTCTAAAATTGGGATTTCTTGGCCGCCCTCCCCTGGGTGTTGTGTTGTGTGTGCGTGCGTGCGTGAGAGAGAGAGAGAGAGAAAGGTCACATACCAGTCAAACAGGGTAGATGCTGTGGGAATCAACTTCGGCATGTGTTTGCTTGTGTTAAATGTCATTTGTTGTCTCATTTTATTATAAAATTGTTCTGTTTACCCATAAGGGTTGCTGATTTGGGCAGAATCATTTCAGGCAAGGGCTATTGTATAAGCTTACTATGCAAAAATATCAATTTTGAAAAATCTTGAGGGTGCACTATTTTTTTAATGTGCCTAGTGTCTCTTTTTGTGGGCCGCAAGCATATAGCTGGCAGGACCATTTAGAATCCATTGTGAGTGTGTATGTGTGTGGATGTATGTATATGGCCATGTGTCTTGAATTGGGGCCTGCTCTAGGGTGGAGCTGTTTCATATTTTAGAGAAATCTGACATGTTTACAATGATTAGAGTACTTAAATGTGATTGAATACTTCCAAGTAAGCACTCATTTTAAAGCCTATTTAGTTAGCTTTAAGTTGATACCAAAATTATCTTGATCAGACTTCAGTAATTAAAATTATGACTAATTAAGTAAACGAAGATGGAGGGTGGAGCAATTGGGACTCGGTACCATGTAAAGTCTACATATGGGAGAATATGAAGCTTCGGCTCTTATTGTTTTTCTTTATCTTAACAATCATTTAATTATTTGAATTATATATCAAATTAAAGCTAATTAACTGCCCTTTAATTTGAGACTATAAATATTGTTGTGGGACTCTAATTATAGAAATTATAATCAAATAATTGATTAATTAGCAAGTCGGGATTGAGTATACAATGGGACACGATAAACCTACAATATGAGAAAACAATGTTTTTTTCAGCCCAATATGTTTCTTCATACCATTCAACAAGATAACAACTTAAAACTAATGAATTACACTTCAATTCAATGCCTAATTAGCATAGACCTAACATTTTATTGAAGCTCATTAATTAATTAGATAAGCTGGGATGCAGAGGAAATGGGCACAGTACGTTGCAGATTTTATAGGTGAAAATGAGTCTGTTTTTACTCAGTAAAAGACACTTTTGAATCTGTCCTGTTTTTAATTCTACAATTACAGATTTAAATATTAAGATTACCAAAATGAATGTTCTTGATTAAATAATAATTAAATTATTCTTAATTAATCAAGTGAAGAAACAAGAGTGGAGGAACGAGGACAAGCTGGTATATCGAAAAGATGAGTCATGTAAGCCCCTTCGGTACTGCAAATTAGGTTAATTTGAGGTGTTTGATTATCAGAAAAT
>JAMKCH010030952.1:0-39177 GCA_023653785.1 Ophioderma brevispina | reverse complement strand
AAATTGATGATGTTTGTAACATGGATTTTGCCGGTATGTATGATTGACGTGGTTTTCGGTAGAGGGATTCTTGTGGTTTTACGTGGATGGTGATGGGATTTACAGGGGTTTCGTGTGGTGTATGTGGTGGTAGGCTGGGATTAGGGATGTAGTGGGATTGGCTTGAGGTATTGTAAAAATACAGAAATCAAACAGTGAGCCAGAATGCCTCATATATATCTACTGTCCCTTAAATATGTTTATTGAAAGAAAATGACTGAATCCGAACCTAATTATCCCCTTAAGCTGTGTTAAATTTGGTTTTGGCCTATTTTCTTGTGGGAAGAGTGTGCTTGCTAGGGAATATTTGAAGCCACCATAAAAAAATCGTATGGTTAGTTTGTTTTTTCTGGAGGGGTGTAAATCCTTAATTATGTCCATATGAAGAAAATTACTTAATTCCAAACCTAATTATCTCCCCTTAAGGTGGTTGTTCCGATTTATGTGTAGTGTGTTCTCTACTTGAAAGGAGAGCCTGCTTGCACTTGCACACCCCATCAAGTAACCGTGGGGAACAACTGCGGTTTTGGTGGTATACGCAATAATGCCGCTGCAAATCCCTCTTCAATACTGTGCTAATATATGATGGTTCACCACTAAAACAGCAGTTTTTTGTTTATATCTTAGGGAATGAAATGGATTTGAGGGCCATAATTTCAGGACGACAATGAAGAAAAAATACGGCCTTTTCATCTGATATAAAAATCGAACTACTTCCCGGGGAAATCAGGGGGGTCCCAAATACGATCGGAACACGCACCTTTAGCTTGGTGAAGTGTTCTATTTTCTTTGTGGGAAGAGTGTGGGTGTGGAAATATTTGAAGCCAATAAAAAGAAAATCGTATGGTTATCCTTTTTCTTGGGTAAGTCCTTTAATTAGTTAATGAAGAAAATGACTGAATTCCAAACCTTTTATTTCCCCTTAAGCTTTTGTGAAGTGTTTCTATTTCCTTGTGGGAAGAGTGTGGGTGCTAGGAATATTTGAGAGCAAATTTAAAAAAAAGCGTAACTTTTTATTTCTGTGGGGGGGGGGAAGTATTCCTAAATTATCTCATACGAAAGAAAATGACGACTGACATAATTAGCTCCCTGAAAGGGGGGTGTCCGATTTAGTATATGAAGTTGTTCATCTTGAATGGATTTCACCCTCAACACCCCATCTGTACGTTTCGCGCCGATATTTCAATCCTGTTTTGATGTAAGGGCTAAAAACATGATTTCGTAAGCCCCATAGAGTCTGTGTAAAATTAATAATGGTCGACCAAAATGGGCACATTTTCGTTCATAATTCCCAAACGAAAACATAGTTTAGCAATAAGATTTCACAGAGTAAATGAGAACATACGTAGCTTTCTTCTGATACCCAAACTTTTGACCACTTCCGGTAAATCTGGGTCAGTCGGACAAGGCTATTAGCGGATCGGGCCATGTATCTTTAAGCTGTTGAAGTGCTTTCTTTTTTCTTTGTGGGAAGAGTGAAGGTGCTGGGGAATATTGGAAGCCAAAATATACAAATCGAATGTTAGTTTTTTTCGTGGTGGGGGGGGAGTAATTCCTTAATTAGGTTATATGAAGAAAATGACTGATTCCCAAACTATTATCGTCCCTTAAAGTGACAGTGAGGAGATTTTTTTAGGATCCGAATTTCTCTCAAATTGCACAGGATCGTTTGCAGACCACCTACTAAGAACGTTCCCGAAGGTTTATTTGGACAAACAAATACAAAAGAAACAGCAAACCTGTTTTTGAACTGGCCTGACTCATCGGAATTGTCCCCTAGAACAGCCTGTGGCTTTGATTTCTGTCGTGCACGACAGAAAGTACTAAATCTCATAGTATTACATAAAGACGGTGTTTTCGGCTTATTCACTTCAGGTGTGATCTCATACATTGGAAAGTCATTCAAATATGCAAAAACCCTGAGTTCGAAAAATTGGGGGGCGCTTCTTTCTGGCAATCTCCTCCTGTCATCTTTAAAGCTGTGGCGAAGTGTTTCTTTTTCTTTGTGGGAAGTGTGGGTGCTGGGGAATATTTTGAAGCCAAAATAAAAAAAATAAATTTGTTTTTTTACTTTTTTTGCTATGAGTATTTAAAAAACGGTCTGCGAATATCGTTAGGGAATGTCCGTCCTATAGCCAAATATCCGTCTAGTCGAATATCCAATATTTTGCTAACTTCCGTGCATCCGCCCGTAACTTGTGCGTTTTTTTGTGAGTCCACTTGGCAAGATAATCTATCTCGCCATTACGTCTACTTTTTGTGAAGTCAATTGGTAAGATATCTATCTCGCCAGGATGACATCTACTTTTTTTGTGGAAGTCAACTTGGCAAGATAATCTATCTCCGCCAATACGACAATCTACTTTTGTTGAGTCACATTGGTAAAGAAAATCCTACCCTCGCCATGACGTCATCTTCTTTTTGTGAAGTGTCACTTTGAAACCAAGATATCGAATCTCACATGACGTCATAATACCTTTTGTGAAGACGCCTTTTGACCAGATAATCTATCTCGCCAAGACGACAATCTCTTTTGTGAGTCACCTTGACAAGATAATCTATCTCACCATAACGCATCTACTTTTTATGAAGGCGACTTGACAAGAAAGCCTTCCTCGCCTTTGACGCTAATAAAACTGTTTAAGGAGTCAGAAGGTGGAAAAAATATGTGACTAATATCAACATAATGTGTATAATTATTCGACTTGTCAAATAATATGTTTTGCCATCTGATGAGCACTTAAAAACGTTCACGTATAATTACGGCAATCGACAGTATAGCGCTACAGTTTGCGTTTAGTGTAGCAAGCATTAATAAGTTGTAAAAAACATCACGTTAATACTAATTATTAAGGAGCCCGTACGGGGTCATGGAAAAATTATTTTTTTATCTGGTTTGAACGAGATACTTTCTCATTTGAACGAGTTACTATCCCGTTTGAAACGAGTTACTCTCTCGTTTGTACGCGTTACTATCTCGTGTGAACGAATACTATCTCGTTTGTACGTATTATTAACTCGTTGTACGAGTTCTATTCGTTTGAACGAGATACTATCTCGTTTGAACGAGATAGTAACTCGTTGAAACGAGATAGTAACTCGTTGAAACGAGATAGTAACTCGTTGAAACGAGATAGTATCTCGTTCAAACGATATAGTAACTCGTAGCACACGGGATAGTAACTCGTTCAAACGAGATAGTAACTCGTTCACATGAGATAGTCTCCGTGTCAAACGAGATAAAAAATAATTTTCCTACCCCTTCGGGCTCCTACTAGAGTACCAAATCGTGAAATTTAATTTGATCTTTCTTTTACAAGTCCCCCACCATCGAAAATAGAAGTCTGGGATCAGTACAGTGTAATTGCATCCGGATCAGATCAAGCGATCGCGGGATTAGATGCGATATTCATGTGTGAGGCATTGGTACATACTAATACTTTTCTTCACCGCGATCTTAAATTGAATTTTTGGTAAGTATTATGCCTCGAAGCCCTAGTAATTCTGCGCGATGAGGCTAAAATAATTTTCCACTTAGTGCAATTAAAATAGACGCTTTGAAAGAAAGTTACGTTGTTTTACCTGAAAGGAATCATATTATCAAACTATTAACTGTCCATGGTGAGTTTGGTAGAACTGACGAACTGCTACTTTTACATGGGGGTCATAACCATTAAATGTGTGACCAATTTTCATGGTTTGCTTTTATTCAGTCAATCTTTGAGAACAAAAGGAAGCAGCCTAAGCTTTATTTAAATCAAATAAAAGCATTGGTATTCTCGGCCTCTCTTTATTTTTGTTTTTTGTCTCCGTCTTATTTGATCTCTTTACTTCTTGGAGTCGTTTTGTAAAATTTCTCTGTTAGTGTACGAACTCTTTAATTAACAGGCAGTTCGCAACTGCGTCATTAATGATAAGTTGGGTGCAATCCTGTACTACGCGAAATTGATCGCTGACCAATGCCTGGCATCTGCTCATCAACCTCGAATTTTTAGGGTGGCCCTTGTTACCTTGTACATATTCAAACATTGTTCAATGACCTCTTATCCCGGGCCTCTTATATCCAGGAAGATCGAATGTCAACCAGTTAACAATTATAAATCAAATCGCTGTACTGTTCGACATCTGGAAAAAGAACCTTTAGATTTGTTAACATCATAATATGAGTGTGAAAATGAACACGTTGCTACACAGCATTGTTACTGCATTGTGGGTTGGTACATTTTGTGACCCCACTTTTCTGCACCCACTTTTTTTCTGCACCCACTTTTCTGCCCCGACTTTATTTTAGTTTTTAATTCATAGAAAGATAGTATACCATATCACCTTCATTCTGTTTGTGATCTTGAGCTGAAAAACAAGTCTCGTTGCCAGGAAATCAATTAAAAGCAACAATTATTAAAACACATTTCGCCTCGTACGTTCCTGGCGCCAATAAAGTTGCCAGGCTCCTGTGGAGCTCTATGAAAAAAAATCCTAAATCGGCTTTATGCGGGGAATTATGCCTGATTGATTCCTCCAACACCGCTTGATGAATTCATTCAATTTTTACTATACGGCAAGAAGACATCATTAAAAGCAATTTTGTTGTGCGAACTTTTAGTTCGTAGAAGAAATTTGGAGAAAAATGCATTTGAAAAATCAATTTTCGCGCCATTTCAAAAATCCCTAGACTGCTGAGAACGTTATTTATTCTCATTTAGTCTCATTCTCATGTATATGGGGTCCTACCACGCCTATTGAATCCACGAGGTCCAAGCACGAACGTATACCAACGCCCACGAGACTACGGCGCTCATGCAACACAACGTATACCCGACGTATTGACAGGAAATGGCTCATATCGCACCACACTTTGCTCAAATTTGATTTCCAGGATCCGATTTGTCATAGTTGATCGCATTTTTTCGTGAAGTTAAAGTATAAGATTCGTTTTATGGGTGTGACCTTTTGCAGTAAACCGTTTTCGCACAGTTATGACCAGTGGCGTAGCCAGGTGGGGGCAAAGGGGGGCAGAGTGCCCCCTCTGAAAACTATTTTGAGGGAAAATCGGAAAATAAAACACTGATATTTATGTTAAATCAGCCCTTTTTCGGATTCTTTTGCCCTGCG
Source organism: Ophioderma brevispina (assembly GCA_023653785.1). Lineage (NCBI taxonomy): Eukaryota > Metazoa > Echinodermata > Ophiuroidea > Amphilepidida > Ophiodermatidae > Ophioderma > Ophioderma brevispina. The sequence goes on along the minus strand of JAMKCH010030952.1, from coordinate 34,026 downwards.
ACAGGGAAATATTTGCTTGTGATCGGGACATTTGTTGCACCTACCGGGAAATTTCCCCCTCGGAACCAACGGGCTGGCTACGCGCCTGCGATGCCTCAACAGATTGAGAACCAGAATTGGTCGATCTAAGGTTTCTAAGGGCTACATGGAAGCAGATCAGAACACTACCTGTGGTTGTGGAACAGCACCACATACAATGGAACACCTCTTAGTCTGCCCACTGCTGGAGCAACAATGCACAAACAAGGAACTTGCGGAATTCAGTGAAGCAGCCAGACGTTGTACCTATCTCTGGCTGGATCATATTTGAGAACCACAGTGTTTGGACACGATAAGAAGAAGACGACTAGACATGTCGGTACTTCTTTCCGGGATTTTCTCTATTGTAAAATCCCAATACACGAAAGTGTCATGTTTAATTCGCCAACAAATTAATAAATGACGTCAGGGAAAAGGTTAACTTTTGTGTGATTTTTTGTTACACATTAAATGTGTAACATTGCAGTGTCATTTTACATTTTTTGTAACAGGTTAAAGAGCCTAACGTTTCCAGAAAAATGTACCTTTGTGGGGGGGGGGGAATTATTATTTTTGACCTGTTTAGTTAGACCTACGTTAATTTTAACATTAAAATTATAAACGACATGTATCCAAACTGGTAGTGAATAATAACAGTTAAATGCTGACTCAGAGATTTCCTGTGGAGGGTGCGCTCAATATTTAAACATCGTGTTTTTTGCATGTACCTAATGCTTGTCCATATACTAATCACTGTGTGAAATAGCTAAGCTCAAATCAAAGTCCTTCATATAGAAAATCACGTCTTTGTTATAAATTTCCGGATCCGGAATTTTTGTTCTACACAGTATGTTATACTGCATGAAAACGAAAGATCTGATTCATCCTCAAACTTTGGATTTCAGCATTCTATATGACTATCTTTAGTTCTAGCTGGCTATTTCAAATTAATACTCAGAAAAATTATATCTCGAAATCTCCGAGTCAGCCTTTAAATTTAGTGGCAGTGTCGGTGATACCGGTGGTGGTGGTGTTAGAGTAGAGGTTTTGGTGTTGTGCGGCTGGTAACGATGAAGTGGTACTTTATGTAACAATCAATTATAAAGGCGTTGTATTTTTGTCTTTTGAATAGATATGTATCCCAACCAGATGTGGGTCCGTATCCCATATATAATCGGGATCCACTCAACCCCAGTATGTATACAGGAACCGTTAACAGAATCACCCTAGTCAACATAGGATGGATTGATCATGATAAAGTGTTGCAGTGTTTAGCTACTCATCCTGAACTGAACCCAACACTTGAACACATTCTGCACTTGGATGTAAAGGGTAAAGTAACAACTATCTTATTATATTTCTGGTGCATATTTTTTCTTTCTTTTACGTGTGCATACTTTTTATAGCAATAATGACAATAATAACGATGGTAATGAGGATGAAGGTGACACGTGATGATGATGATGATGATGATGATGATGATGATGATGATGATGATGATAATGATGATGATGATAATCACGACGACGATAATGATGATGGCGATGAATGAGGCGCGATGTGCGTTTCAGATGAATGAGGAAATCCAACGGCTCACTCTGTCTCTTGCTGCTGGCCCATGCGGTGGCACAGTAAAAATGAAGAGATCCTTCATAAGATCCAGGTACTGCTCTAGCGCCCTAACTGGGCACCAAGGCTTCTCTGTGCGGCCTACAACTCTGTTGAGACGTGACAGAAACACCGGTTTGAAGGTAAAAGAAAGACTGATTCTTGGCAAAAAAAGCCTGCTTTTTGAAGGATAGAGACCTCCTCGCCCCAAAGTGGGGGTGAGCCTCATTCGTAGAAAGGCGTGTATCTAGGAGCCCCTACGATCACAAGCCACAGCCACTACGAAAGCATTCTTCTTGGAAAGTTCCAGACAACTAAGCTCACGGTTGGGGTACAAACTCTTCCGACGCCAAAAATTGCAAGACCAGTGGTAAATCCCACTCTGGAACAAGGCTATGAACAGGAGGGCGAGCCGTTTAACACACCATTCACCAAATTGGACAGGAGGGAACTGAAGGAAACCATAATGCCATCACCGAACCCTTTATGGGTCTGGACTATGGCCTTTCGGTAACTCCAGATGGTCAGGATACCAATCCCCTCCTGAAAGACCTCCGTGAGGAAATCACCTATCTGGCATACAGTTGCATAAATTGGATCGACATCTCTATTGGCACACAATGCATGGCAACGGTGTTGTCCAGAATCGTAAAATGAGCTGGACTTCCACCTTGAACAACAAGCGCAGCAGCCTGTTGAGATTGTGCCGCTGGGTGTCGAGTCAGGTTCAGAGCGTGGATGGTGCACTCCGTGACGAACAGGTCGGCTGGAGGACATCCTAACAGGTACCCTCGCTTTGGAAGCCATATCGGTTTCCCCTACAACTAGATCTAGCAGCTCGAGAAATCACGTCTGCCGAGGCCAGCAGGATCAGGCAGTCTCGGAACAGAGCCACTTTCTCGAGGACACTCGGGATCGTGGCGACTGAAACTATCAGTTCCGACCAGTCCACCGCTATGGTGTCCCCTCCGACTGCCCGGGGATCTGGGTTCCAAGAAAAATATGCCACAAGCTGACGATTTACGGCTGAGCTGATGAGGTCCACCGGGCGTTTACAGTCCACCCTCTGGAAGATTGTGCACAAAATGCCAAGAGGACCTGCCACTTCACCGACGACCCTCTCAGCTTCGGCCATGTCTGAGATTGAAGATCGTCCCGGAACATGGGAGCCGATCTCGGCACCACCTGAGTAGCGGAAGAATCTCCATGCATAGGCTGGGACTCCTGACACGCCCGGACTTGTTTATGTATGTCACTACCGTCATAATGTCGCAGCGGACCACAACCAACTTCCCCCTGACCAAGGGGACCAGCGTCGTAATGTCAGAAAGACAGCCCACAGCACGAGGATGTTTATGTGGTGACGAGCCTGGGCGGCTGACCAGCGCATCCCCAATAGAAAAGAGGTGAGCCCTACCCCAACTTGGACGCATCCGTCGTCAGGGTGAACGAGGACACAGGCTGAGTGGGTCTCCTAGGCCTTGCTTCATTGGAGTGGCAGGGCTTCCACAAGGTCTGAGAGGAGGGATGGCGGCCGCAAAAAGCAGCGTCAGAGAATGCTACGACAAAAATGGTAAATATTGAAGAATCCTGTGAATCCTGCAATATGGTACAATACCAATTAGGCCATGTTCTTGCTGTTACTACCGAGAATCAACCGGGTGCAGCTCGCTACCACCTCCATCCTCTCTGTTGAAGTTCTCAACGAAGCCAACATAATGTCCAGAATTTGCCTCCAGAAAACTGGGGGTCTGATACGGCTCCATGACCGACTTGTCCACATTCACTATGAAGCACAGGGACTGCACCAGACCAACCACCTCCCCTGCCATGGACTGCAGTATTTGACGGGAGATAACGACCAGAGGCATCAATGTCTAGGGTATACGTCGCTGTACATATGATGAATACCTTTATTATAACCCACGTGAATGAGCCTGGGAACACGAAGGAACACAACGACCTGCATCCAATAATGACAGGTGACGAGCACACACCAGAAGAACTGCTCAAGATTACAAGATGCAACTGTAAGACCGAGCGTGGCAACCGTAGGTGTTTATATACAGGAAAGCTGATCTACCACGCACTGCTGCTTGTGGCCCTTTGTGGTCGATGGATGCGACAATGTTTCTGAAGCAGACAACGATATTTCTGATGATATTGATTTGTACATGTAGGCAGCATCGAGACAGTTTATGATGCTTCATTTTAGACACAACTACATATATTAATAAAATAATAATAATAACGACAGAATTACACTTACGGGGAATCGTTAACTATTCATTAGGTTATAATGAGATAGTATTATAGTTACTTCACAATTAATAATATTCATATATGTTGTTATTCTAGTAGATTAGAAGTAATTTGCATAAATTAATATTCATATCCTTTTACGGAATAAGCGCAAACAAAGAATAACGTTAAGGGGAATCGAGAATTCCCCCTAACGTCAAAATTAGTGCATAAGAATAGCGAAATTCCCTTTTGTCCACATTTATATAATAATAATAATAATAATAATAATATACTGGCTTTTACAAAGCGTCATTCCTACAAGATCACGGCGCTGTTGCTATTATTATTACGCTGTCGTCAGTAAATCGTCACAATCATTTAGCTTCACCTAGGTTGGCAGCAGGCCAAGCGCACAATCCTATCAGCACTTATATTGTAATATTCCCCATAACAACTACCCAATATCGCTTGGGTCGACGAGGTAGGCGAAATAATTGCTTTGCTCGAGTGCACAACACTTGGCCGCAGCGGGGGCTCAAACTCACAACATTTTGATCATGAGTCGGCCGTCTTGTCCGACCACATGTACCCTTATGTTCTCATATATAATGTGCTAAATGTTTGCAAAGTCCATTGTCACAGGACACCGAGTTTGAGACATGAGGACATTTCCAGAAAGAAGCGCCCTTAATTTTTTTAGGACCCGGGTTTTCTGCATATTTGGAATGCTTACAGATGTAATAGATAACGCCTTAAGTGAATAAGCCGAATAAGCTGTCTTTTTGTGATAAGATGATGACTTAGTGTGTCCTGTCGTGCACGACAGAAAAAATATTAAAGCATGGTTTCCTATAAACATTCGAAACGTTCTTGGTAGGTGATCTACAATTGAAAAAAAAATCATTTCCTCAAAAAAATCTCCACCTTTCATTTTAAGTTGCAATGTTTTTTATAGTATATTTTTGTATAGTTTTTTTATATAGTTTATTTTCCCTGATTAACACTAATAGTCCAGGAACTTTAGGTTTGTGTAGCCAGAAGGCGGAAATAAATATGTACAAGCTGAATTTACAGGATAGTTTCCTAATAATGTGAAGAGCAACATATTAAAAGCCCCAAGAATCACCCATTTGCTATTTGAGAAATAAGGGGGTAAAGTTTATACAGGGGTAAAGAAATTGAAATGATTCAATTGAGCTAAATCATGGGCTAGTCAAACTGAATAAGAAAATGTATAGTGTTACGATCTCGGCTCGAAAAATCAAAACAAAATACTAACAACACCAAATTAAACTCGATCACGATTGATTTATAATCCACAAGCAAGGATTATTTGTTGATGTCAAATTTGGGCCAGAGAGGCAGGACGCTGTTGAAACGTTGCATGTGAAAATTACAGATTTAGGGGGAATTTTTGAAACAATTGCTTAACTACTAAAGGTACAGCTGTTGTTTTTTAATTGAAATGCCTTGAAGTCAATGTTGATGGTGTGCAAGGAATAATTAAGGTCCCGCTTTTGGAAAACTTGTTGCTCAACTTTTTGCGAAGAGCCAGTTCAATGGTTAGTTTTTAGTTTCAAATCATTCTTCGCGACGCAGAAAGGAAGACATATTCCACCAATATTGCGATACTTTGAAAGCTACCTACACAGTCACTGTATCCATTCTGGTTTATGAATCTGGTGATTTAATTACCAGAATACAGAATAAATAGGTCCAGGCCATAGGTATACAGCAATTATTATAACAGACATTTTGCCTGAAACTTCCAAGCATAGTTTCCACTTACACCATGTTGGTGTAAAATGTGCAGTCCTTGGGGTTGACGGCTCCAATCCCCCAGTCAATTCTTGGGGAAAGTATGAGGTGCAAACCCTTCTATGACAAAGTCCACAAGTCAATCAATTATGAGTGCAGAGGGGTTGGGAGAGGGGGAGATCTGCTCTAAGTTTCCTGGCAACGCATATTTGATTTTTTACCAAATATTAATAATATTGTTAACCAGCTTATAGTGTTAAAGACTTCCTTTGCACTTTATATTCTTTAATCATTTTACTTTGTACTCATTATAGTTTATTTCCTTGCACAATCGTATAAATTTGCATCATTTCTGGCAAATGGTCAAAAAGGACCCTTGTAACACTCCCCCTTTTTTTGAAAAAAGAGGAAGAAAAGAAGGAAAGCTTAGAAGCTTTCTTTACACTAGGCAGGCTACAAATCCACACTAAGATTTTTTTCGCGTTATATTTTTCTTTAGAAAATTTCTAAAATGCTTTCTAGTTTTCTTTTTCCTGTTTTCAAAACTGTTACCAATCACAATTTTTTATGTATTGGTTTTTTAAAATTTAATACATTCACCCGTTCTTTGTTTGTTTGTAGCCAATGGCGACATTGCAATTATTTAAGTATTTTATTTTATTTATGAGTTTCTTAACTCTGTTGTATTTTGCGTGTAAGGTAGGTAAACTACACTTCTACAACTATGCACTACCACCGTATACACAAAATTCTGTTGTTAATGTCAAAACGTTTTTTTTAAGGTACCCGTTTCAGGTCGGTGGTTGGTGGGTGGTGGCGGGTTGTTGGACGGGTCCCAAGCCTTCATTCATTATAGCAACTCATATAAATTTTATTTCTTTGTAATGACACTTTACAATTACCACAAAACAAGTTGAAAAGTTTTAGTTTGTTCAAGCACTAAAGTTAAAACTTCAGGATCACAACTTTGTAATTTTTCATGCATTTGTTGTGACCAAATACTAAAACTCTAAAAGTCCCCCCACACAAAACATCCACTGATTAATCAACTTGTGCATTCTGATTAATTACTTTTACCTTTTATGTCCATGAAGAAACACTATGAGTTACAAAATGTTCATCCTCTAGACCAATTGCAGATCTTGGTATTTATGATATTTACATGTTTTTCCCAAGCAAGGTGGGCGTATCGTACCGTCGTCGCGTTTATTTCCCCACATCAACTCTTGAAGGAAAATTGACCATCTCATGATTCTTCGGTTTGTGTTTTTTTCATTCTATGCCAAGGAATGCAAGCGGGGTGTGTTCTGTGGAAGAATACGATGGACTGGGGAGAGATTTCGGGGGAAGAACGAATGAATTAAGGAAATGCGGCTGGACTGGCCCCCCGGGGCCTGGCGGCCTTGCGCTTCAAAAAATATTACTCAAAATGCGAAATTGAATGCCAACCCCAAAACCCATTTTTTTCCAAGGGGACATCTTTGTCACGGGGGCGGGAGGTGTGTGTAATTCCGGTTGGTTGGACATTGAATTTGTTCTTGGTAGTTAAGGGCAAAGGAGGCACAGGAAGGTGTAAAGAATAGATAGGGTAAAAGAAGGAAGTGAAGGTAGGGAGAAATAGTAAAGTTTTAATTTTTAATAATACAAGATGTTTTAATAAATAACAAAATTTAAAAATTGTACTTTTTTTTTTTTTTTTTTTAAAGTAAATAAATTAAAAAATAAAAATAATAATTAATTAAATAAAAAAATATTTTTGAATTATAAATTGAAAGTTATAAAATAAATTAAAATAAATATTAAAAGGTTTAAGTTTTATAAAAATTTAATTATTTTGTATTTTTAACATGGGAGAATAAAGGAAGTAAAAAAAAGAAAATAAAAAAGGAATGTGAAAAGAGGAGGGAAAAAGGAGAGGAGAAGAAAAAGGAAAACAAAGAGGGTAAGAAAAAAAGAAAATTAAAATTAAGTAAAGTAAATAAATATAAATATAACATAATTAAAAAAAATTTTAAAAGGTATCAATTTTTAATATTTTGTTAAATATATAAAGTAAAAATAATGTAAAATAAAAAAAAATTTAAATTTAAAAAGTTCAAAAAAAGCACACTAGGGTGGTCAATTTCCATCTTGAAACTTCCTGAAAATAACACGCTCCCCACGCCCCACAGTCACTCGCACCCACAGCCAGCTTGACTTGAATTGCTTTTCAAAATTTGGGCTCCTGTAGCACCAGGTGCCTGGTGGTGTAACTAATCAGAAAATTGACCTTTTTATTAATTCTTTGATGAAAAAAAAAGGCCTTTTCAACATTCCCTTCAGACCCAAATGAATGGTTGTACCTTTCTTCAAGGATTTGTTTCACCAAAAGAGGGTGGTAATTAAATGGTGGAAAAAAAATTAGCAGAAAGGAGGAATATTCCGGTGATGATTAATAGGTAGTATAGTTTAGTATAGATTAGTAGGCCTCCTTACCATGCCCAGAATCTCAAATCAAACTCCCTTTTCAGTTTTTGGTTGATGGATTGTATTTTTGAATGGAACCTATTTTGGCTTCTTTTTCTCTTCTGTTTCTTTTTTTCAGTGGTTTTTTTTTCTTTTACTTTTTGCCCTCCCTCCCCTTCCTGACCTATACTTCCATGGCCCCCAAATACTTCACTGTTGCATGGATTGTGAAAGAGAGGAAATCACTTTTAAGAAAAAAGAATTCAGGAATTCACGTTTCAAAGAGATTTTGATGGTCAAGTTTGCTCTTCTGCTAACATCTGACTGAAACAACTGATTGAGTGTTGTTTTTGTGCCAACCATGTTATGACCATGTATCATTGTGACCAATTGGATATCATTCAAACATTTAAGCTTGACAATTGGCAATTATTTGACACTATATTGTTTCAAACCATTTCTCTGAAAGGTGCCGGGCGCATTTTGTCAGGGCCCGAAAAAAAAAAAAATGGCCATCATTAACTCTGTATTGATTAGGGAGACAAAATGGGTTTCAAAAAGGCAGTGAGGTAGTTAGTAATTTCCTTTGGGGACTGACTTGTTTTTTTTTTTTAAAGGGACTTGCCTATATAACCTTCAGTAGGTAGTTTCAGGTAGGTGGCAAATTAATTAAAATGATTTTACTGACATTATAATTTTGGGCATTTATTACCCACCCTGCTATAACAGTCGTCTTTATAGCTAGTTATTGGGTGAGGAGTGGAGAGTTCCGTTTTTGTTGTTTTGTTTTTGAACATGGGTTGACGATCCGTCTCATGTCTGCCACAGCCCTATATGTACCATCAGGTTTTGGGACCAATGTGATATATGGGGGGGAAGACCACCTACTCACCTTGGCTGCTCTGGGGCTCAATAATTTCCGTTTTTCCAAACATTATATTCAAAACCTCATCTTTAAGGATGTTCAAGTTTTCTGAGGGAGTGGAATTGAGGCCTATAGGGATTTGTTTTTCTTTGTTTGATGGGTTGTGGTTTTTGAGCAACCACCAGCTAATCAAATTATCAAGTGTAGCAAGTGGAGTAACTCTGAGGGTTTTTTTTGTTTTTTTTGTGTTTTTGTGTCTGAACAAGTTATCATATCTGAATGAATCTCAAAAAGTTTTGTATTTTTCCATCTTGATGGGCCAGGTGGTTGGCCCAGAATGAGGAAAAAACTAAGGTACATCAATGTTTCTCCAGAACATCAGGGAAAAATCAGAATATTTACATTTTTTTTAGGCTTCATAGAATAATCACACATCTCAACAACTTCATCTTGTACACATCTGTTACTTACACTGTGCAGCAATGCCATCTTCACCTCTTACAAATATTTTTTTCAGTGGTGTTTGTCAGAGATCAGGACTCTATGTGAGGGAAGTGGGTTGTTTACTGGTTGTAAGAAGATTGTAGAAACGCACAACAGGATCATAATTTTGGGAGGGAGGTGGTTTTTTGTTTCTCTTCTCCAATACTTTTTGAGCATGTGTTCACCATGACCCCATAGTTGCGTTTTTTTTTCCTTCTACCGTGCCTGGGGTTTTTTTATTTTCACATATAATGTCAGGGTCCCCCTCTCCTACCGGTATCTTCACTACATAGAAAGGGTTGCCTTGCAAACCTGCTGCAAGGAATATAACCTGGAAGTGGAAAACATTTATACAAGTACCTTGTCACCAGGAATAAAATTCATTGGTTTTTGGTGGGGGATTTTCTTTTGTGTTTGTCATTACCAAAAACTTTATCTTTTTTGTTGGCCCTTTCTAAATTTTGTTTTCTAGCAATTTGTTGAGGTTTTTCTTTTTCAGTCTTTAGGTGTTTGGGGAATTTTTTGGAAACATTATTACAGCCAACAACCCAAAACTGCAGATAAGTCGCGGACCCTTACCATTTTTCTTTTTTTTTAAGCAACTTTAGTGGGACCCCCTGCTCACTTTGTGTCCTAACACTATGCTCGAAACGGAGCCTGGACTTGACTCCCCAAAAGTCTCTTGGGACTGACCTCCCTGGGTGCAAAAATGCAATAAATAATAACAAGGTGTTAGCCCTTCGTCCCAATCCTTGTCAAATTCTATACCAATGAATAACTTCTCATCAGTATTTTCAAGTGTTTTGGTTGAAAGCCGTTTTTCTTTCCAAGGCTCCTTGACTTTGTGCATTAATACGCGGAGGAAAAGGGGAAGGGGAAGGGGGAGGAGGGAAGGAGAAGAAGCGGGAAGGGACGGGGAGGGAGGATGGGAGGGGGAAGCCCAAAATTTTGCTCTCTATGCCTAACTCCTTGAGAACTTGCTTAAACACACCAGATGTAAAAAAGTGAAAACCCTATTGTCTGCTGGCGATGATTTGGGAAACCCAACAAAGGTGAGAAAAAAAAAAATTGAAGTGCTTCTTGACTATTAGTTTGAGCCCACGAATTGTTGTTTTTCTAAGGGAAAACGCCTTCAGGAAAACCTGGTTTGCTGCACCCATTTATGGGTTTTTAAAGTTAAGAGGTCGGTAGAGGTGGTATTATTGATTTCCCGTGACTCCTAGAGTTTTTTAGGGCAGAGGGCTACACAATCGAGTATTACTTGATCTTTAACCTAATTCTTATACCTTCTACTAATAGGTTCTTCATTCTCAACAAAAGCAGGTAGGTTTATGGGGCTTTCAGGAGGAGGCCCTGGCTTAATCTTTTGGTTTTGGTTTACCCAACCGAGCCTGGCAGGTTTTTTTTGATGACAGGAGGACCACAGTAGCAGAGTAACGGGCCACCATCCTTTCTGAAGTGTTCGGGCCACAGAAAATGGCTTTGCAAGGATCGAATCTCTAGGGTTCTTCCCGAACACCCAAGGATGTACTGCCATGGGGACTGTCCATGACAATAATTTAGATAAGACCTCAGAATGGTACACTTTGGGTACCACCATTTTTGATGAAGTATATTCCAGTCTTCATCAACCTTTGACAGGGGGTCTCCGCATTTCTCTTAACACCCCGTTTGTCTTTGTAGAAAAACAGTTGATTTACAGTGCCTCGGACTGTTTATTCATCAAGGGGTAAGTAACTGCTCTCTCGTCAGCAGTTCTCTTTTTTAACTCAGGTCTTCAATTTAGCTTGTTTTTAATCAGCTCTTCACGTGTTTTTTTACTCCTGTTAAATACCTGATCAGTGATTTTTTTTACTCATGGTCATTTAAAAACTACAATCTCCTACACCATTGGTGAGGTGAAGTGAGAGAAATGTATTCTCCAAAATTGCACATTGTACTATCTCGTGGTTTTTGTTTTTTTTTTTTTTGTCACACTCCCCGCAACCCTGCTCGGCAAGAAGCCAAAAGGCACTTGGGGATTTTCATCCAACATCACCACTTACCTCCTCATCAGTGCTCAGTTTAGCTCCCAATCAGTTCGAATCCACTGCCACTTACACTCTTTCAGCACCGGCCTCTCCACATGGAGGGGGCCTTTCGACCTCCTTTCACGAGAGAGAGTAAGTTGTTGAGTGGTGAAACACCAGCACATGATGGGCAAGGGAATACAATTTCATCTTCTCAAGTCCTCCGTTGTCATCAACACAGGGTTTTTCAGAGACAATGGTCCAGGAGATGGACCTTACACCAGCCAAAAGTCATTACCAAGGGAGTAACTCTATTCCTTAAATAGGAAGTTCCCTATCTGGACCTTTCCCAATTCTACTGACCCTGACAAGGAGGGACGTGACTTTTTTTTAACTTTATTATTAACTTTGTGTATCGGTGGAAAACACTCAATAACTTCCATACCGATACCTTGCTATAGAGCCGCGTGGGTTTCCTGTAGCCACTATGTTCATCAATGGCAAGGAGTCCCCGCCAAAATGCTTTACTTGGTCATGACAAGTTATCCTCACAATTGTTTACTGGGACTTTCTCACCATTTGCACAACCCAAGGATACAGTACCATTACTCATTCTGTAAAAAGGCCTAAATTCCAACACTGACTTAATCAGTATTACATTTGGACTCTCTTTAATCTGGAGGACCCGCCCCTCCCACAACTTTAATCAAGTGATTTGCCAATCTTTGTGGCACAGCCTGACATCCTTTTTCTTTGTACTAGTGGCATCAGTGAACATGCCGACAATCCACTTTCTTCTGCCCAGGCTTGCCACACAAAATACACTTGAACTTTGGTTAGATAGAAACTGTTTCCAGACCGTTGCTACTTTCTGTGGGTGTGTTTTTTTGTGTGTTTTTGGGTTGCCCTTATTTGCTCTTGTACCACATGATCATTGGGGATTCAATTGGCCTGAATGAAATTTACTGATTTTGGGTTATTCTTGAACTGGATATGATTTGATTTTGTTGCTGTTAAACTTCCCAATCTATGGCTGTATGAAAAGATCATTCAGCTTCTTCCAATTTTGCTGTACTTTATTTTCTTCCAAGGTAAGTTGATTTTGTCAGCATGCAACACCATTTCTGAATTGCTCAATTAAAACACTAGGGGCCAAAACAATTATCAAACTGGGACCCACTTTCTTGGCCTTGAGCCACTGATCAAATAATTGTTGTCCTGTTTTCTGCTAAACTCTACAGGGTTTTGTTCATTAGCTTTTCCTGTCAGATCTGAATTTTTTTCTGTAGGATTCAGGAACAAAATTGGTAACCCTTCCGAATTTGCCTGCCTTCACTATTCATAGTCATAACTTGGTTGTCCAATTTCAAACTAGCAAAATATTTCTCTAGCTGTACCGATTGAACCTATGTTGCAACCTAAAGTTGAATGAAGTTTCAAGTTGTTTGAAAAAATTGTTAAACTCATTTTTGGTTTCAAAGTTACCTTGTAGTTTCATTTCACCCTTCAATCATTTGTTTTGTTTCTAGTTCTTAACTTTCTTGTCCAAATATTCCGCATCAAATTTCTTGGTTTTTTACAAAATGCTCAATATAAACATTATGTCAGCTTGGCTGAATAAAATAAATGCATTTGCCCCTGGTGAGAGAATAGTTTCTTGTTCCATCCCTTTTCTCTTTATCAATTTTTGGACCCCCCGTCCCCTAGTTTCATGTGTTTTGGACATTCCGGTGTTTTTTTGTTGTGCCTTATGTGGGCTTATTATGGCCACAATGACAAAGGCTTCGCTCAGGTCGGGGGCATTTTTTTCTTATTTTGTTTTTACCCCCTTGTCACATCACAATCTGCCTTTCATGGAGAGTAAGGTTAAATTTTTCCCCAGCATTTGTTTCCAAAACTTGGGATTTTGTAACAAAGGCATAATTGGTTCGCGTCACCTATAGTGATCGGATTTGTTTTCAGCCATCAGCAATATAGATTAGTTACAGTAAGGATTCGCGGGGGTTCTTCATATTTGAGCAAAAAATTAAAATAAATGTAAAATACCTCTAGAGAAAAACACGTTTCAGGGTAGGCAAAGCAAATGGCCGTAGTCACTCCGTTAGACAGTTCCACAATCCAGGTGTCCACTTCGCGGGACTCAAAAAAAATTCTGCAAGGAGGGAAACTACCAGGATCTCCCCCAGGGCGTTCACCAATGTTGGGGGATTGGATGGATAATTCCTCGAAGGTTGGGGCTGTTCAAGGGTTTTGCGGGAGGAAGGGGAATTTCTCTCGGCACGATCTCGATCATTTTTCTTCTTGCGTTGTGGTGAGGGAACTGAACAATTTCTTCAAGTATATGACGAATTTGGGGATATACTAATACAACTTTGCGTGGGCAGTTGGACTAGCTGGTGCTGTTTCTCATCAGGTTCGGGATCGATTTCATTGTTATTTATCGGCTAACAAAACGAGACAGTCTTGCTCAGGCGGGAAGGAGGAGAAGAAATCCAAAATACCTATTCTCACCAAAGCGGTTTTTTTTTTTTACAATGGCCGGAGGGACAGTGTTGCCGATTACTAGATGTTCAATTCTTTACCGGCTAGGAAGGCTGTTTTCACAAACTGTTGCAATCCTTATGCCAGAGGAAAGGAAAGCCCAAGAGAGAAAATCTCCGGTGAGAGTAATGTGTTCCCTTCTTACATGTTTTTCAAAATACCTCATACCGTTCTATTATTTAAATTTTTTTCCAATGTAGTGTGACAGCCTCGGCGGATGTTTCAATGAGAGTAACTTTAATCACAATATAGCGGTTGGCAATCCCACTTCCACTTATGAACGTTTTTGTAGCGACCCTCCATCTCATTGACAATCTAATATCATTTCCTAATAAACATAATGCACTCTTCATGAAATGGCGTTGCACGAATAATTTGTCGTTTCTCATTCAATTGCTCTTGCTTTCATGAGGAGTAGCACTATTCAAAATGACGATATGCTGGACATTAACATTTGTAACATGTTTAGGATTCTGTTTTTGAGTTTAAGACATCGTGCACAACCATTTGAACATATCATTGCCTCGCAGGCATTGTTGCGTTTTTTTGTATACCCATTGTTGATTGTTGTTAAGAATGGGGGACAATCCATTGATAGTTTCACTGTGTGCCTTGGTGTGTAAACCATTTGCAAGCCCTTCCAAGGACACGGCTGAGTAGCTTTGTATCATATGCCGTTAAGGGTTATGTCAGGATTTTAATTGCCTCTTCTATTCCCGCGCGGTGGGGCTATGTCTGTAAAAGACTGGCTCTAGCCTCAAGCCCCTAGCCCATTTATGTTCGTGTTGTTCAATATTTTAATATTTATATATATAAGATAATATTTTTCAGCTATTATGACCTCAATTTTCAATAGATTTCCGGTGGCCATTCAATTTCGGCTCGTCTAGTTACTTGCCTTTTAAAGTTTAAAAATAATAATACTGGTGAGTTAACATTTTTATACTATACAAATTGGGTTGGCGTTTGCGTTTCCTTAAGGTTTTGTTAAGTTTTTTGTGTAAGCTACTGTGCCGTTCTAATCCTGGTTCGCATATGCGCACCCCCACAACCGCAATTAAAGCTTAGTCAACAACACAGCCTTAAAGTGACGCCGAGGGCGCGCGTTCACCGCCGCGCGCGAGACTCCGCAGCTGCCAGCGGCAAGTCGCGTCTGCGGACGGCCGCCGCAGCGAACGGCGGGCCGCGAGTTGGTCGGCGCGATCTGGCGAGCAGTCCGTGTAGCGGTAAGTACCAGGCGGAGCGAGAAGCGCGGTCGCAGAGCGTATGATGGTTGCGCGCTCCACAGCCCCGCATTTCCCTATTTATTTGTCTATTTTCATGTTTATGGGCTTTATTCCAATCATTTTGGGCGGTGTTTATTATGGTAGCATATTATTTACATTACCAACGTGCTTGTAGGGATATGTGTGGTGTTGTTTTTTGGTACGCCTCTAAATCGTAGTCGAATAATTTGTACTTTTCGGATGTTGTGGGCATTATCGACAGATTGTTATTCCATTTTTTAAGGGCATATTAGTCAACTGTGTTTTTCGTCCATGTCAGGTCATTCATGCCGTTTTAATGTTCCATATTAACTCCTTAACCACAGGTGTTTTTAGTGAAATTTCATTTATTTGTACCAAATTTTAATGCTTTTATTTTAGGTTTAAAAATTTTCTCTCAAGTTTTTCTGGGGTTTCGGTGTAGTCCACCTACCGGCAACGTTCCAAGGTTTTCCATTGGGTAACTAAAACAGGTACAAAACAAAAACCGCCAACCTTGGTTTATATACTTGCCCGTGCCTTATCGTAAAAGTTCCCCATTGAAAAACCATGCTTTGGACTTTCTGTTCGTGCATGACCAGGACAGAGAAACTACCCAAATCATCATTTTTGCCAATAAATAATAAAAGTCGGCGGTCGTATTCGGCTTATCCGACTTCAGGTGTGGTTAATACATTGGTATGCATTCTAATGTAAAAACCGGGGTTCTACAAAATTTGGGGGCCCCCTTTCTTCTGGAAAATCTCGTATCTCTTTACACTGTTTTTTCTACGCTTATTTTTCGGCTTCTTAAAAATTTGGGTTCATCGCTTCTCCACTAGTGAAACCATTCATTTTTTTTTTCCCCCTATGCACAAAGTGACCGAATAAAAATCGACTATTTTTGTCATTCTTAAACCGTTCTGTTCTTTTCGTCGAATTGCATTTTACCAATACTCTCCTTACAATAGGTGATCTTACCTGGTAGAGTTAAGTTCCGATCCGTGGTTTATTTCTTTTTTTGGACTGAATTGGATTTATGTCCGATTTGCTAGTTGCAATTAGGAACTTTAATGTCTCTCCGTAGTTAAGTATATTACTGTGAAGAGCATTTTCCAAAACTTTTCTTTTATAGTCAGGTCCACGGGGTGTTTAGACCCCGGATATTTGTTCCATAGCCACCATATTGGAATAAAAAAATTTTCTAACTGAACTACAATAATTTGCTGCTTTAACCCAAAGGGCATTTTGGTCTTCCTTAATTTTTAGTCTGTAATTATTAATTTGTGATACAATTATCTTTTTCAAACCAAGACATGGTATTTTGCCAGGGCTTTAAACTTAGTTATAATTTTTGACCATATTTGTTAAGGCCCTCTATACAGCGCACATATCATTGCCCGCCATATGGGATATTTTTCAAGCAGAGATATTTAAAAAACAATTCATTAGTTTCGCTGCTTTTTTTTTTTTCAAGCCAAGGGGCAATTTTTTTTTCTGCAATTTCCAAAAATTTTCAAGTATATTGCCACATTTATTCTTTCCGTTATGGCATAGTAATTGACATTGGCTTGGGACCCTTAATTATGTTTTCGGTCAATACTGATTTAAAAAGTGGCGAACCGTCTACGCGTGCTCCAACGGATTTGTGAGTCCTATAGCTTTTGGTTTCGTTCCAGTTTATCAAATTTGCTGTAATTCGAAACGGTGGTGTTTTTATTCTGAAAATAAATACCAAGGTTATATTATTCATGTGGCATTTTTTCGGACTTGTGCGTTGGGAAATTTTACACGTCTCTTTCAAGTATCTACTTGGATGAAGCTTTCTATTATTCTATGCTTTAAACTCCAAATCAAGCCTTTCCTTATCCCATTTTTATTGAATATTAAAGTTTGCTTGTTGGTTGCGTTAAGTTTTTTATTTTTTTGTATATTTTTTTTCGTAATCTTATTGCTGTTGGGGGATTTTTTTGTTTTTAGCGCGATTTTTGCAAAATTAAATCTTTACACTTTAATCAGGCCTTTGCTTCGTTTTGCATATTTTATTACCTTGATGCCCTTTCCTGGTGCGCCGCACAACCACTTTCTTTCGGGTTCTTTCTCTTGCGAACCCCCTTTCCGGTGTCCCTTCGGGGTCCTTGCGATGCGCCGCCGCCCCCCCCCCGCTCTTTTGGTCTCTTCTTTGGCCGCCCGCCGCCTTTCTCCCCCTTCTCCCCTTCCCGGGCCTGATGACTAACCTTCGCAGAGGTGGCCTCTGGTCCGCCCCGCTCCCCACCCCTCCGCGAACATACACTCTTCCTCTCTTCCATTTACGTCCGCGACGCACCTCGCGTTTCCACCTATCTAACTGGTCAGCACTCTAGAGACCACCTTTCCTCGCCCTACCCGGCGCTACCCACACTTCCACACTACCCACTCCCTCGACCTACCTAACATGGGGACTCCTTTTGACCAGGCACCCACCCCCCCCCCCCCTCCCCCCCACTACATCTGCACCCCGTCCCCCCCCCCCCTCTACGAGATGGACACAAACGACCCCACCACAACAGGAGCACCCATGTTGAGGGTCTCCCGCTGCTTGCCGTACCATTTGTCTCCCCCCGGATAACACTCCCACACACAACTCAACACCCCCCCCCTCGGGTTGATTTATTTTGTTTTCATTAATGTTCCTGTATCTAGCGTCATTCGAATATACAAAAAAAGACCAGGAACAAACAAAAAGCAATTTAAAAAAACAAACAAGAGAGAGAGAAAAAAAGAAAGAAGCAAACAATACCGCATCGGCAAACCCCAACACAACAAACCACAGATATCACAAGATAGGCTAGCCGTCAAACTGAGAGGCCACCAATAATTAGTAGCCCACTCGCAATTGATGGCTTACCCGGCCACACCACAACACCAGGCCGAAAATAAGAACCCACACTCACCCAACAAAACCCCCATAAATTGATGACAAACAAACCACCAAACCCAAACACCCCCAAAAAGGTTGGACATTTTACTCATAGTCTAGCATACCCCAAAAAAAAAGGTACATACAGGCTTAAATAAGATGGCTAATGATTCTAAGGCCCCGGATTCCAAAAAAAAAAAAGGTATTTATTGTGTATTTTAGCGCGAATTTTTAAATTTTTTTTTTTTACTTTTTTTTTTTTTTTTTTATTTTTTTTTTTTAATTTTAAAAAATCGTTGATAGTGTCTTTAATCAGCAGAGTTTCTGTAGATTAAAGTAAACGTAATAATTCCAAAAAACAGAATTTAATTGAAAAAGTATATTGTTAAAACAACGGATTTTTAAAAACCACTCCGCCACAAGAAGCTTCGAAATTCAAACCTAGGTACGGGGCTGGCTTACAGACACAGACACCAAGCAGTGTAGTGCCCAAACGAATGTGTTGTGTTTCCGGTCAAGAGTGCCCCGGTCCTTTGCACTGTCGCTAATTGACAACAGCTATGGGTTGGCTTTATCATTCTACCGACAAACACAACCATTCCTTTCGTGTTTGTTTGTACACCTGTAAACGCTACGGGGAAACCAAGGACTACAACTATTGTATGTGGTTCAACCAATGAAACCCAATTAGGGCCTTCTCTCTTTAAATTTTCTTAATACATTCAAAGTTTCGTCTTCAAAATTAATCGACGATGTTACTCGTGTTTTTTTTTTTAAGCTTCGTGTTTTTAAGCAACCAAATGGTTATTTAAAAAATTTTTAAACGCGCTTGCTTAAAGCAAGTTTTTTAAAGTACGGTACCTGTTCGCGATGTTTTAAGCTAAAATCCGTTTCCGTGTTTTACCTGGAATATAAGGGGCCTCACTACTCTAACTAAATGCTTTATACCATTCATGATTTAAGCTTCGCCCGTACATCTTCCAATCATCAATGTTTTTTTTATCTACATGCTTTTCATAGTCAAGTACTCAAGGCATTAAAACCAAAAGGTCACAGACACGGTATATGCCCACACTTCTTCTCAAGAGGTGTGCCAAATGATTCTGTACGATTGATTGGTTATCATATTAATATACGTGAAGATGAACATGAAGGAAAGGAAGAAAGTAGATTTGTACGGCAAATCCACATGTTTTGAGTTTGGCAAATGCTCAGGGTTAATCAAACACGCTCATGTCATCGGCCCTTTTTTTTTGCCCTTTTGCGTGCATCAGGATGGCAATTGTTTCCGGTTGATTCTTTTCCTCAGCCCTTGCTTCTCAGACCCCTCCGCGTTCTCCTGGCGAACGCAGGACGATTTTCCTTGTTTTTGTTTTTTCTCAATCTTTTTGTTTGGTGGGGGGGGGGGGGGGGGGAGGTAGAGGCGGGCGGTGGGGTGGGGGGGAAGTCAGTTAAGTTTTCTTCCATCGATAAAAAAAATGTTTGGCTGGTTTTTATTTATTTTATGATGGTTTTTCTTGGGCAGGCTCTCCTCATTTATAACACTCTTGCATGAGGTATTTAGATAAAATGTGGTATTATAGCCCCGCTACCCATCTCGGGGATTGTAGCGGGCCATTTTGCCCCTCTTTACTTTTACACCTAAATATGTAATACTATGCCCATTTTAGATAAAATAATGATATAATAAACCGAACTGCAATGCTTCCTGGTTCCAGGCAGTCATAATTAAAGTGTACATTCATATCTAAATTTCCTGATCTTTATCATAGTTTAGTTTTTGCCCGAGTTATTCCAATTTATGCTGGTTCTTCTCTTGGTACCTTACTTCGGAATTTGATTGGTGTTTTTTTTTGTAATTTCGAACGGTTATTCTGAAACTAAATTAACAAGGTTATTCTTTATTCATGTGGCATTTTCGGACTTGTGCGTTGGCAATTTTAACGCTCTTATTCAAGTATCTTATGGATGAGCTATTCTATGCTTTAGAACTCACAAATTCAAAGCCTTTCCTTAAGCCCATTTATTTAATATTAAATTGCTTGTGAGTTTGCTTATAGTTTATTTTTTGGTATATTTTTTGTTTCATAATCTTGTGCTTGTTTGGGGCATTTTTGTTTTTAGCGCGATGCAAAATTTAATTTTACACTTTAATCAGCTTTGCTTCTTTTTCATATTATTTAAATGCATTGCAAATTTTATGGTGCGAAGCAAAATAAACTATCTCTTTCGGGTATTTATCTTGATGAAAATAAACTTAAGCCGCTGAATTAAGGGTAATATGCGATGCGAAGCAAAAAAACGAAGACCTTATCTTTCGCGTATCTTATCTTGAAGAAATTTCTCCAACATTAATCCCTAAAATAAGTCCATGTAACTAGGGGTAATATGCGGTGCGAAAAGTAAATTAATATATTCTTTCGGGTTATCTTACCTGGAGAAGAGATTCTCGCTTTTAAATTTAAATTAGACCATGTAATTAAGGGCGTAATATGCGTTGTGGAAGCAAAAACAATCTATCTTTCGGGTATCTTATCTTGAAGAAATTTCTCAAACTTTAAACCCTACCCCGTTAGTATTTTGTTTTCATAATGTTCCGGTATCTGGCGTTATTCTAGCCTCAAAGTAAGTGAAAGCCTCGCTGGCACAACTTCACAAAATAGGTAGCTTATTCATTTTGCTCGCAATTGATGGTTAGGCCATTGGCTAAATGTCGGTGGAATTTAACTCATATTCTAGCATAACCCCAAAAAATGGTACAGGCTTTAATAAGAGGCTAATGATTCTAAGGCCCGGATTCCAAAAAAGGTTTTAGCGCGATTTTAAGTAAACGCAATTCAACAAAAAATAAAAAGTTAAAAAAAAAAAACATTTCTTCTTTTTTTTTTTTTTTTACAAAAGAGTTAAAGTTCAAACACGATGTTTAACTCTCGCCAAAATGCTTCGAAAATTCCAAACTAGGACGGGGTAGTTTAAGCAGTGTTTAGTGTGTGTTCGTCAAGTGCACGGTCCTTTGCATGTCTAAGTGACAACAGCAAGGGTGCTTATCATTCTCGCCCAGTTCAGGGTCTGACCTTAAACGTACGGGAAACCATGATAACTTTGGTGTTCACCATTAAAACCCCAATAGGGCTGAAATACTTCCAAGTTATCGTCTTCAAATATCGACGATGTTACTCGTGTGTAAAGCTTCTGTGTAAGCAACCAAATGGTTAAAAAATTTTAAACGTCGCTTTGACTTAAACGCACATTTAAATTACGCGCGTTCGCGATGTTAAGCTAAAATCGCGTTTACTGGAATAAGGGCCTACTGCGTTTATACCATTTTTTAACTTCGCCGTAGCTTCCAATCATCAATGTTTTTTTTATTACATGCTGATCATAGTCAATTACTCATAACATTACAACTCAAAAGGTCACCGACACGGTATGCCCCGCGCCTTTTCAAAGAGTGGCAAATGATTCTGTACATTGATGGTATAAACGTGAAGATGACATGAAGAAAGATGTACCAAATCATGTTTTGAAGTGAGCAATGCAGGGTAATCAACACCTCAGTCATCGCTTTTTTCCCTTTGCTGCATCAATGGCAATGTTCGGTTTGCTTATTTTCCTCAGTCCTGCTTCTCAGACCCCTCCGCGTTCTCCTGGCGCTCACACAGACGATTCCTTTGTTTTGTTTTTTCTCATCTTTTTTGTTGGGGGGGGGGGAGAGGCGGAGGGGGGGGGGGAAGTCCATTTCCTTCAGAAAAATGTTTTTTGCATCCCCGCGTATGATTGGTTTTTCTTGGCATTGCTCTCCTCATGTATACCCTCTTGAATGTATTTCGAATAAAAGGTGGTATTATAGCCCCTTACCTCTCGGATTGTAGCGGGCATTTTGCCCTACTTTTACCCTAAATTTAATCCTATCCATTTTAGATAAACGAAGGCAATGCTCCTGGTACAGGCAAGTCATACAGTGTACATTCATATCTAAATTTCCTGATCTTTATCACAAGTTTTGCCGAGTTATGCCATTTATCTGGTCCTCCTCTGTACCTTTGACTTCGGAATGATTGTTGTAAATTTAAGGGTAAAATTACCACATACCATTTTGTTTCGTCATTAGGTATTTTACTTAATAGGTGCTCAAAAGAGCTAGTGTAACGCGAGTATCTTACTCCAATTTTTGGGTAATTAGGTAGTTTACGTATGTGTAGCGTGAGTATTTCTCAACATTTTGGTTCGGTCATTAGGTATTTACTTTAATGGGTGCTTATTTTCTATATTAATTACTGTAGGATTTGAGTGAGGAATTACGAGGTGTATGAACTCTAAGCTACTTAAACTTAAGGTTTCTAGTTGCCTGATTCTGGTGTGCCATGGTGAAATAAAGTTGTTACCTACTCTTGGCAGTCATCGCCACACACCTCGTATCTTGTGTCATATTCTTCTATCGGGGGGCAATTAACATGTTATGTCATCTTGTCTTATAAATAACTTCGATTTGGCCCCTGGAGAATAGTCTATTCCATCTCCTTTCCTTTATGCAAATTTTTGGCGTCCTAGTTTAATTGTTTTGGCCATTCGGTGTGGGCCTTTATTGTGGCTTAGAGCCAATGACAAGGCTCGTTCAGGTCGGGTCATTTTTTCTTATTTTGTTTTTACCTGTCACATCGCAATATGCCTTTCATGGAGTAGTTCAAATTGTTTCCCCCCCCTCCCTGAGGTTACTCAGATATACTTTGTTTGTTGTTTTTTTTCCCTCATTTTCACCCTTTATTTCATTTTTTTTGTCTAACATTTGTCATTTAATAAATACTATTTATGTGTTAAAGGGTAGTTTGGGCACTTAATGTATATTGGTGTTTAATTGCTATCATTAAATTTTACGTCTAATACAGCTACGAGTAAACAACCTAACTTTGGAGCATTTTATGGTTGTTTTAGTAAACAACAGTCCGTTCACTGGTTATTCCACTAGGTACCTTACCTCTAGATGTAAGCGCATTTTGCCTACTCTAACTAAATTTAATACTATCCATTTTAGATCAACGAACTGCAATGCTCCTGGTACAGACAGTTCATAAGTGTACTTCATATCTAAATTTGCTGATCTTTATCACAGTTTTTTGCCAGTTATTTCCTCATCCAAATTTAATGCTGATCCCTGCCTTGGGTACCATTACTTCGGAATTGCGTGGTGTATTTAAGGGGAATGACACATACATTTTGTTTCGGTCATTAGGTTTTTTACTTAATAGGTGCTCAAAAAAGCTAGATTAGAGCGAGTACTTACTCCAAGTGATTGTTGTAGATTTACAGCAGAAATTTATGATCACATTTTGAAGGCGTCCCCCAATTTTTCAAAAATTTGGAGATTTTACACCGTTGCATTGGCAACTGGGCTATAAAACTATATACCCAATGGTTAAGCTCGAAAAGTCTAGGTGTCACAAACGAAATGATATTTTGTACTAGAATATATTATCGGGGATCCCCGATAATATTCACGGCTGCTGGAAACGGCCTTCCAATGTGAAATAGCCGGTAAATTGCGCCAAGTACGTGTCTATCCGCTCATCCATTAGTTTGTTTTAAAAAGTTCGGGCAGTCAAGTTAGATTTTATTTTCCTCGAGGTGACACTATTTCATCATGGACGGACTAACGTAGCATTTCCCCAGCTCTGCCGGTTAATTCCAATCTGGTGATCATCCCAATTCTAATTTAAAATTCCTTTATTCTTATTACAAATTCTTATTACAAATCGCTGTAATGTTTGTGATAAATACGATCGCATTTTTTAAGCATTCTCGGTTTAAGCAGTATAAGTTTCCGCTATACAATTACCACGTAACTGTGCAAAATATCAATTTTGAAAATTGGGGCGCTCTTCAAAAAATGTGCCAATATTGGCTTGTAAGGGGTAAAAAAAATATCACATACCATTTTGTTTCGGTCATTAGTTTTTACTTAATAGGTGCTCACAAGAGCTCGTGTAACGCGAGTATCTTACGCCAAATTTTTTGGGTAAATTTTTTAGGTAGTTTACTTAATGGGTGTAGCGTGCCAGTAGCTTACTCAACATTTGTTGTCGTCCATTAGGTATTTACTTTAATGGGTGCTTATTTTCTATATTAATTGCTGTGGAATATTTAGATGAGGAATTACAGGTTATGAACTCTAAGCTAGCTTAAACTTAATTTTCTAGTTCTGATATATGGTGAGAACCATGGTGAAATAAGTGGGTTAGCCATACCGCTTGGCATCATGCTCCACACAAGAAACCTCTATCTTGTGTCATATCTTCCTACTCTGGGGGCAAACTGTTTTTTAAGACTTGCTTTCTTTCTCCAACCACTTAATTTTGACTCCTACATGTTCCGCGAAAATTTGTAATTCTGCCTTCCTGAACGAATCAAATTCCTCAAATGTACCGTCTTGAACGAAACCATCTGGACTGAAAAACAAAAAGTCATGCTTTGCCTAAAATTGTAACAACTACACCCAAATGAATGAACCAATGAACTGTCACTATATTAACCTGCAAATTACCCTCAAAACTAACTCAGCCTACATGCTATACTTGCTTACCTACCTACACAACACACACTTTTCTTATGTAATTACTCTGCAGGGAATTATAAAACCAATGCCAGATGATTGCACAGCTGTAATATTTTCTTACCAAATTTTCAATTCTCACAATTTATTTGGAATTTTCCGGACGGCAATCGAGTCCCCCATTTTTGTTTATTCTTCTGACGAGCCCCCATTTTTGGTTACGATCTTCGTCTCGAAAAATCATAACAATACTAACAACACCAAATTAAAACTCGACTCCGATTGATTTTGAAATCACAAAAGATATTTGATGAGGTCTAAATTTGCCAAAGGCAAGACGTATGTTGCAAACTGCCTGCATGAAATTCAAGGTTTTATGAATGCTTCACTACTAAATTTACATCTGTTGTTTAATGAAATCGCCTAAAGTTCCTTGATGGTGCACGGAATAATTAATGTCACGTCTATGGAATTTGTGATCAACTTGCAGAGCCAGTTCACGGTATGTTTCAAATCATCTTCCGCGACGCAGATCACCAATATTGCGATACAGCTAACACAAGTCACTGTAAGCTCCAGTTGGGCCTTGACCTAATGGGTTCCAATGCGAGGCAGAACACGTTCATGACCATGACTGAGGGGTTTCTGTGGAACTTACAACCTGTACAGGTTCCATTCTGGTCCATGAATCTGATCACCAGAATTACAACCGCAATAGTTCCAGGCCACAGATACTCAGCACTAACAGGCATTTTGCCTGAAAACTTCCAGCATAGTTACACTTTCCACATGTTGTAAAATGCAGTCCTTGGTGACGGTCTTTTCCAACCCAGTCATTACCACCCGAGAAATGAAAACACAGGAAGCACTGCGATATGAATGTGGCCCATATTTGCCAGAGTAGTCTCCTATTTATTTCAATTCCAAATCAAACTCCCATTTATTTCAATCCAATCAAAGTATTCTCAAATATTTAATTATCCAAATTTCCAGTTCTCTTTTCTTTCCCCTTCCAAATCAAACTCCTATTTCTTTCCAAATCCCAAATCAAAGTATTTCAAATATTTATGTTATCCAAATTCCATTTCTTCAATTCCAAAACACATCAGCGACCACAATATACAAACCACGGAGGCTCCCACTCCTCAGCAATTTGTTGCAAAATATAGGTACCTCCGCGGAATGAACAGGCCTACCTACACATTCGAAGTTTCTGTTATAATCTAATTCACACTGCGACTATTACTATACTAACCGTTGTGTTCCTACCCCCAGCAATTTGCCAAAGAAGGTACCTATCCATAATAGAACCTAACTTCACACTTGCAGTCCCAATTAGATCCTTATTGAAATACATAGATTTACACTAGTTTTGCTAGAGGAACTGACCTAGTCCACTAGCCTAACTTAAGTTTAACCATCACAATTTCATTTATTACATATATCCTTCAAGTTCAATTTATAGAAGGGTCAGATCCATTAAATGACCCAATGTCTTAAATTTTCCGCCAAGCAAAATTCTCACACCCGAGAATTTGCCCAAAACTCCCCCCCCCCTTTAAACACACAAAGCATTATGGGAATGCTTCTGGTGCTTTAAATAGGCAAAGGCACCAGAAATTTTTGACAGAGGCTTCCCACGAGACACCAAATGAGCATACCATACACTAGAGCCCCCTACTTGCATGGAGTAATGGAAGATGTGTAATGACTATCCCCCACCGGAGCAGTTTTAATCTGGTAATTGAGGAGCAGCAATGTCTTTCCTTCATTTACCATTTTAGAGGGTCATTAATTTACCATGAAAGCCTCATCATTTACTAATTAAAGGTCATCCTTCATTTAAAACATTAGGGTCATTCCTTCTTTTTGAATTAGAAGGTGAATTCCATTTTCTATGAAGTAAAGGGTCATTCCTTCATTTACCAATTAAAGGGTCCAATTCCTTCATTTACCATTATAGGTCATTCCTTCATGTTACACCAATTAAGAGTCATTCCTTTCATTTTAACCAATTAAAGGGTCATGTCCTTCATTTACCATTAAAGGGTCATCCCATTTACCAATTAGGGGCCTTCCTTCTTTTATGAATTAGAATGTGATTCCATTGTCTATGAATTAAAGGTCAATTCTCCTTCAGTTTACCAATTAAAGGGTCTTTCCTTCATTACCATTAAAGGGTCATCCCTTCATTTACCATTAAAGGGTCATCCATTTAACCACTTAAAGGGTTCATTCCTTCATTTATGAATTAAAGGTCATTCCATTATTTATGAATTAAAGGTCTAATCCTTCATTTAACCAATTAAAGGGTCATTCCATCATTTACCAACTTTAATGGTCATCATCACATTAAAATGTTCAACATTTACTAATAAAGGTCACCTTCATTAATCACACGGATCAATCCTTCATTTATGATTGAAAGGGTCATTCCTTCCATTTAACGCAATTCATTTACGATTAAAGGGCCCATTCCATTCCATCCATTTACAAATTTAAAGGGCCATTCCATCGTTTAAAATTAAAGAAGGCTTACCTGAATCATAATTTAAAGGGCATTGGATAATTTCAAATCAAAAGGGCCATTCATTATACCAATGAAATTTACCACATAAAGTATAAAGCTTTGCAGTTAAGGTGCAGGCTTTGGCTCCATGTAAAGCCTGTAGTTCAAACAATGGTACAAATCATAAATACATTTTTGACCCTTCATTTTTTTCATTTGTACTCTGACAATTGACCTCAGGGTCTTTGACTCTGGGAAAAAAACTTGAGTGAAATTATTTACTGATGTATTACCGATTACCCGCAAATTCCTAAGCACGGTGTGAACCACGACCTTAAGCTACTCACTGTGTACTCTAGCTCGACCCAAGGACTATCCCGCCACCTAGTAGTTTTTAAAATTGGTATTTGAGGAGGCAACATTGTTTAATTAATATATCATACCTATTGACAAATGACTCAGCAGTCTCAATAAGATCCTATAAGCCTAATCAATCCCAAACAGCAAAGTGCAAATTAGAGAAGCTATTTGTCTCAGAGTACAATCCCATGAATTAAATTGCTTAAGATCTAAATTACCCAAAACACACAATGTAACCCAGATCTTGTGTACTTTTGGACCTACTTACTCCAAATTGACTATCCGGCACCGAGCAGTTTAGTGTTGGTATTTGAGAGCACATGTGTAATTTATATATATCATATATATATACCCTTGTGACAAATGACTCAGTAGCCTCATTAAGATACTATAAGCCTAATCAATCCCCAACAGCAATTGTGCAATTTGAAGAAGCTATTTGTCTCAGAGTACATACTGAATTAAATTGCTATAAGATCGGAATACCCCCAAACACACAGTGTAACCCGACCTGTGTGTCCTCTTGGCTCCTACTCCATTGACTTTCCCTCCACCTAGCAGTGTTAGTGTTTGGTAGTTGATGAGCAACACGTGTAATTTAATATTATATACCTATGACAATGACTCAGCAGGCTCAGTACAATACTATAGAGCGAATCATCCCTAACAGCAATGTTGCAAATTAGCCGCAGCTATTTGTCTCAGAGTACATCCATGATCAATAGGCGCAGTCAATTCATTAAGACCGAAATGACCCAAACAGCAAATGCCTAATCAACGGAACTGATTTTTACAAGAATTTAAATTACACCAAAGTTGCCTACAGTTTATTCCTATGAAGCTGTTTGAATTCATAGGGTGTGGCATAATACCAAGTTCCTTATTTTGCCTACCCATCTCCCCAAAAAAATGGCCATTTCCCTTACACTCCTTCCCCTGCAAAACTAACCAAAACCACACTAAAACTCGCAACTGAAAAAAATTACATATCCTCAGCACCCAAAAAAAAGGTCTGGAAAAAACCTTACTAGCACCTTAACAGCCCTTAACCCCTAACCCCTACAGCCAGTTTAAAAACCAAATCCTAAAATTTCTGTAATCCGCATGCAGAAATTGTAAGGTGGCGAATAAAGTGCTGCCTAGTCCAAAGCCTAACGAGCGAATGCAAGACTTAAGAGGAATTCCCCTGCTCACAAGCACTATTTAATTTAGCCACCACATACTAATTTACTCTCAAAGGAATTGAAACATTTGTTTCAGAATTTGAAAACCGACCTAATTACACAAATTTTTGTTAAGGTGATAATATGAAAACAACCGGCTAACCGTGGTAGCAATGGCCATCCATGCTCGCATACTCTCAAAACAGCATTAATCGCAACAATTATGTGTACTGCTTGAACTACAAGAACCCCCTTGACTCTCCATCATTCCAGATTTAATTGGGAAGGGTATTTATATCACCTCTAACTCTACACCCCACGTAGAAAGCCCACAACTCGTTTAACTCCTGTGTTTAAATACAAGCCCTTATTTTTCCATCCAAGCAAATTGGTAACTCCATGAAAATAAAAATATGGTTCCCTCAATATCCTAATTAAAACTCAACGTACTTCAATATTACCCTTATTAACAAACTGTTTGCAATATTTAGATAACAATAAGAATTGTCTGAAGGTCTGTTGGGGCACTTGCCAACGCTTGCCACACCATATGAAAACTATCCCCACCTGCCGTGCGTCACATTGTGGCAAATGAATTTCTGTACCTGATTAAAAACTGGGTTCATGGCGACACAAATTCATTAACATAAAATATCCATCTGTAGACCGACCATACGACTCACTTTTTAACAGCCAAACCCACATATTTAAATTAATCGCGTTCATGAGGTAGGTTCTTCCCGAACAATGTTTAGACCCAACAATGAGTTGATTGCCATAAACCCCCCCCCCCCCTTTTTTGAGCCAAATCACCAGGCTGGGGACATACACAACCATTAAGCCCCATAATTGAGCTACTTAAATCTCCCCCGGTGCATATTGCTCGGATTAACTAATCACCAGACTACGGATAAAACCTACAACAACCGTTAATAAAATTGAGATGCTCAGAAGCCTCATGCTAATCCAATATTGATTTAAGCCTATGCCCCTTTTGCATACAATCAGCGTTAATATGGTCTACTATGCCAGCACCTATCTTCCTTTCCCAATTTGGTGTCACACTTATCCCCGAATTAACCGTATCAACAACCTCCTGTATTGAAAAGAAATATGCACACGCGGTCCAACACTCCAATTAAATCAGATCCCCACAGTGCAATACTGATGGATGCTTACAATACAAAGAGACTCTCACAAGCATTATATTAGTCGACGTGTCCCAGTGCGCAACAACTCCGCACTAAAAGGTTTATTTCAGAAAAGCTATATATATACCATTTGCCTCTTCCTTGCCCTTGAACTTGAGATGATATAATTTGAGTGACCCGAGCCGTCTAACCCATTTTACTTATTTTTTTCGTTTGTTTTTGCAGTACGTGAAGCATGATTCAACGGTCCCTAATTATAAATTCCACTACCACAGAACGCGTAAAACGAATATCTTTTGTGCATTTTAAGGCCGTCTACTTGGCTGTAAGAACTTATTAAATTTAACATTGACTGTACCTTTAGTATGCCAACACATGCCACCCATGTTTAACCAAACCAGACACTTAACCGCCCTGCTCATCTATGTCCTCAAAATGCAAAACCACCAGCCCAACTTTTAGCAGCCCAATAATTTGGTGCCCAGTTTGGTCAACTGCCCAGAACAGTCAGATTTAACAAACTTGATACCCTGCGTAGATCCCATTTGGACATCAAACCTACCACCTACCATACTATGCATATAGTTTAAATATAAATTTCAATGCCAACCGCATCTCTAAACAACTTTACCATTTAATTCTTATACGTCCCTTATGATTTTCTGGCAACCCTGTATTGATATTAACTGAAGTCCTGATAGTTCGAGTTCGCACAACATTCGTAGTATTTCGGCGAAAAACGCAACTCACCCGTCGAATAAACTTCAGTCGATCAGTAACACTTCTGCTCTGTCCAAGTCCGTCTCAGAACAACCACATGAACAACAATTTCGTCCCACTTGCACGATTTCCAGCTCCAAGACCACATGCCAGCACTAGAAATTGTCAGAAGTACCTGCCGTAATCAAGGGTAAAGCATGCGTTTTGTAACTAACCGGTTTTCTAGACTAGCAATAGCACTACAATAGCAGTAGGGCCAGAATGGATGATCAAAACGAAGATACATTTACTTGCTTTGCAACTGCCACGACTCGCACTTCCCAATGTCCTTGTCCTGTTCCCTCATGAAAAATCGGCTTAAATATGAATTTAGAAACCCAGTAAAATGCCGCCTGACTCAGAAATATTCTAAAAATCTATCGATGCAAAATACTTGTGACTGTGCTGATCATGTCACAGGTGTCAGACCTTGATGGTTCAACAACTTTCGGCTAGTCAGCAGAACCCTACACCTTGGGTCAAAAGGTTATTGCTAGGGTGATCACACACCATCCTGGTCAACATCTAATATTGGCCACCTCATCAGATACCTTTGTAGTTGTCATGATGGTGACGTAGAATAAAGGCTTTATAGACTATAGCTCTGTGTACGTGTGTATTTAGTACTACTGCGTCTCCTGTGGCCTACAGCCCCCAGCGCTACATGGTGTCAGAAACAGGGATTGTACTAAGTGCAAATGACAAAATGAATAACCTCACGCAGCCAACTCCTTTTTGTGGTGGAGAAAATCCTTCTCAGAACTGGACCACGTGGAAAATGAGAATAATGTAACTGTATGTATGATAGAATGTGTACAAATGACCGATAATAGCATTGCTGAGCTCAAAAAGCAACTGAAAATGATGTTGAATTGAGTAATTAACAAAACCATCAAAAAAGGTTGGCCAGACAAAATTAAAAAAGTAAACAAATGTATCAGGCCATATTGGACAATCCGAGAAGAACTTACAATTGAAGATGGCTTAATATTTAAGTCAATCAAGTAGTTGTACCAAAATTACTAAGGCCACAAGTATTAGATTAAAAGAGGATCACAAAGTTCATATGGGGATTGAAAAGAGTAAACAAATGGCCAAGGATATAGGTACTGCCAGGAAAATGCTAGCCGCGGTCACTCATACAGTTAAACACTGTGACACATGTGCTGAGTTCAAACCAAAACAGGTCAATGAACCTATGTTAGGACATGAGAAACCAAATCTACCATGGCATTAAATAGCTTCAGATGATATTTGGATAGATGGCAATCATATTTGTTGCTAGTTGATTATTACTCAAGCTGCTTTGAATGAAATAATGAGCTTTCAAACCAACTAGGCTAAGTGTGACTATATGTAAGCCACTTTGCTAGATATGGTATACCTGTTGAAATGGTTACTGATAATGCATCGTACTATACATCAGACAGCTTTTAGAAACTTTGCAAAGGAATATCAGTTTAATTTGGTGACATCATCGCCACATTTCCAAGAAAGTTTTTTAAAATGGCAAAAGCCCGAGGCGATAGTAGTAAAACGAGGAAAAGTAGGCATTGCAAAAAAACATCATCAAAAAAGCAAAAAAGGAAGGCAAAGATGTAATAGTTTGGCATTGTTGGTATACAGAAATAGTCCATTAACAAATGTAGGTGCAAGTCCAGCACAATTATTAATGCAAAGACGCACAAGAACCACTCTTCCAACTACCAAAGCTGTTAACACCAACAGTAGTACCAAATGTCAAACAAACACTAGATCAAAATCAGGCAAAACAAAAGGAAATATTTTGACAAAGGTACCAAAGAACTTCCTCCAATGGAAAGAGGAGAAAAAGTGAAAATGTTCACGCACAGA
Source organism: Ophioderma brevispina (assembly GCA_023653785.1). Classification (NCBI taxonomy): domain Eukaryota; kingdom Metazoa; phylum Echinodermata; class Ophiuroidea; order Amphilepidida; family Ophiodermatidae; genus Ophioderma; species Ophioderma brevispina. The sequence continues at coordinate 1,569 of JAMKCH010030952.1, read as the reverse complement.
AAAACGTTGGCAAGATGCAACTGTGATTGAAAAATCCAAATTTCCAAAAGTTACAATTGTTGAATGTCAAGGAGCAAGGTACAGACGAATAGGTCTCAACTACAGAAACTACCAAAATAGAAAACCTAAACAAGAAACAAAAACCAAACAGATAAATATTATGAGTTAACTTGGAATTGAAAATGGAAATGGACTTGACTATGGATTATTGAGATTACTGTATTTATAGTAATAGTTAATTAGGTTAGAATTAAGTAAAAAGCTCACAGCCATGTATGTTCTAGCATTACACAAGTCTGGAACAAACACCATTGTATCATTCAATTAAGAAACAATTAAGGCATTGAATAGCCTATTAGTTTAAGGCCGTTAGCCTATCTCTGAAGTTGATTGCTACCAGCTGTAATTGTTGTTACACACATGGCCAATAGTGCATCAGTTAGGAACTGTATATAAACAAATGCCCACAATTACTATGTGTATGATGAATGATCAATGATATGACCACCCAAACTCAAAAATGCTCTTGAAGATTTATGTGTGCTCCAAGGATGCTGAAATGAACTGCACAGTGGCTGCCACAACAAGAGACTATCAAATAAAATTGATGAATGACTTAAATAGCAATTTAATTACTACCATTCATATGTGCATGTGAATTATAATTTTAAAAAAATATGTTTATCAAATCTTTGAAAGTATCATGTGGATGTTTATGATTTTTATGGTTTAACAGTTTGAGCTTAATTCCCCTGTATCTATCTTCTCAATTTCAAAGAAAGGGAGACTGGACAGTGCTGATCATGGGAGCCAGGTGTAAACTTGATGGTCAAGCAACTTTAGCTAGTCAGCAGAAACACTACACCTGGGTCAAAAGTTATTGCTAGGTGGATCCACACCACAACTGGTTCAAAATATATATTGGCCACATCATCAGCATAACATTGGAGTTGTCATGATGGTGACGTAGGAATAAAAGGCTTATAGACTTATAGCTCTGTTTACTTGTTTATTACGCGTTCTCCTGTGGCCTACAAGCCCCAGCCTGCGACAAACTGAAGTTCACTCAGCTCCGTGGCTTCGACGTTACGCAGGCCTGGCTTGCAGATTAATTCTCCGTCCCAACACGTGTTTATAACACAATAGAAGCCCAGTAAATGCCGACTGAACGGAAATATTCCAAAAACTACAACGGCAAAAATCTGGGCGCCTGTCAGCGGCTTCCATGACTCTCACAATCTAACATTACATCATCTCCGTCCCAACACGAATATGGCGTAAATAGAAACAAAAAGTCACAATATAGAAACCACAGTAAATTGCGACTGAAACGGAAACGGGAAATTCCAAATTCTATCAAGACAAAATTACGATCTTCGCGCACACACCACACAATTAGCAGTTAAAATTTTTTATAATTGTCCAACAAGCACAGAGGGCGACTAGATCCCCCCCGGTGGCAAATAGCGAACTTGAACATTCCACGAAAGCCGGTCAGCTTCCCCGAAAAAAATACAACACCCTGCTGGGTGTGGAAGACCCAAAAGGGTGAAGGACGACTGGTTCCCT
>JAMKCH010030951.1:0-17194 GCA_023653785.1 Ophioderma brevispina | reverse complement strand
TGAACTTCTTTTCTTCCACTTTTAATCACAATTTTGAAAAAAAAAAAAAAAAAAAAAAAAAAAAAAAAAAAAAAAAAAAAAAAAAAAAAAAAAAAAAAAAAAATCATGAAATGTTTCAGAATTCTGCACCTTTGCGAAGCGTGACTAATGGGGAGAGAAATCGCTTCATTTTTGTGATCAGAAACACAAAATTACAGTTTTAAAGGAACCATTAGCAAAAGAAACAACTCTCCATCACTGCTGAATAGTATGTTTTAATCAAATTTTAAATACAACTGTAGAATTTTACTCGCTAAAATTTAGCATTTCCTCATTTCAAATATTTCCATAGCATTAGCCGTCAATCAGGACCGTGATACTAAACTATACTCTGTCCAGGAATTTATTTTCTCCTTTTCGCGGCGTTTTGCCGTTGCTAACGCGTGTGCTGCAGTGTACGCACTCACATACGCGCCTGTTTGGATCGTTACACGCGCCCGTGAATGGTTGATTTTAAAATTAGCTGTTGTTGTTCAACTTGTTGCTATACTGATGAGGCGTGTGTACGGTAGTGACTTAAAGTACGTTTTCTGAAGAGCGATCTTTGGTGCTGGGATGGGCAGGGATGATGATCAAAAGTAAAGATGTACTCTCTTCAGGTATATATTTGCCAGATGTCCAAAGATACCACTTTTGTCCAACCTTCGGTCATTTATAATCTGAACAGGTATACTGTCCTGTAAGTAAATATAAGCTACCCTGTGCAAACCTAGCTATTACAACCGACCAATTCTGAATACTTTTTGAATTAATGAAGCAGCTATTTTGAATATGTTCAATTTGATAAGGGCCGGGAATCAAACCATTTGCGTATTAGTTGAAATGAAAAGGCTTTGAAATCGTGACCTGTGAAATCGGCAAGTGAATGGAATCACAAAGCTATAATCTGTTAAAATCAATGGAGTGTGGTAGTTACCATCATAGCAGAGGCCACATTTATTTTTTATTACTTTCTTTCAACTTCCTTCATTAATAAGATTACCTTTTTAGTCTGTAGGCTTTTGGTAAGATTTTTGTTAAATAACATTGGGTCTATGTAATACATATGAGTGAGTTTTGTGTATAGTACGTTCTACGTTGATAAATGAATGGCCCTAACCTGATGAAACACTGATAATATTTCTAAGCTAAATGTTAGTGAGGTGAGTAGAGTAAATGTAATCACTACTCAGGGACGGGCTGATGTTACATTGATGTTAATGTCACGAACAATGGCATAGGGTTAACATTTTTGTGGTGGCCCTTTTTCATCAAAGAATTCATGCTACATTATCCTTGGTAAGTCATGTAAGTAGCCTCCTCTCCAGGCTACGGAACCGGCTTAGTCACATGGTTGGAAGATCTTTGGGACAATACACTTTAGACCGCATTTAGACGAAAAAATATCTGGATACAGTATAGGCTAGTCGGGACGAGTAAAGTGAATCGAGTGCCCATATCTTACGGGTGTACCTAGGTAGTCCCCAACCGTGGACTCTTCTAAGAGTCACACACCCCACACTGCCACATAGTTCTGCTAATCATAACTCCACCATTATGTCTTTAACTGTGTCATACGAGGTGGATTCTGCAAAATCCACTGCAATACTTTCACCTGTCACCTACCTCACTTCGTCGATCTCAAAGTCCCCTCCAAATGAGCGATAATCCCTGCTTTCACTAGCAATCACAACTTGAGATTCTATTATACACCGCGATAACATCTTGAAAAAACTTAAAGAAATAGAAATTAAAATTTTGAAGGAAAATTGCGACAAAAAAAAAAAAAAAACCAATCACTCTGCACTCTGTGAAAATGAAGCCATATGGACACGGTACCAGAGTCATACATACTCACATGAGGTCAACACGTGTCTCGTTGTGTTTCACCACACAGAGAAAAACAATTATTTTTCTTCTGTTTTTTTCTCCAGTAAGCACCTGTGTCCCTGGCCCTCGTTCGAAACTAACAACATACGCTCATTGAATAGCAGCACCTTTGTAACGTCCGTGCGTATATTAAGAGGCTCAGGGATTCATTTGGTCCAGGTACCGTATGTACTTCCGGATAAAACCAAGGTCACATTATTCAGGCCGGTGCAAACGTCTGTATGAAGAAAGGGGGTTCACCACAAAATGCTGCATTTCTTCTCTTTTTAGACACTTTTTGAGTATTATCTTTTTCAAAAGGTAATTGATTATCTAAGGAAACATATTAGTCCCAAGAATTGTCTGACTTCACATTACGTTCTTTAACAGTATGCCTTTACCATATCCAAATCATACGTATACACTAGACTTTTTGCGTACCTTCAAAATCGCCCACGACAGACATTTCATTACCTCCAATTTCATATATAATCTTACCGATATCCGATTCAATAACTTCACCGATGCTCTTCCACCTTTAGCACCAATAATATCCAATTTGCAATGGGTGAATGATTAAAATCGGGACTTTTCTCAGAAATACATGTTGTTAAAAGTATTTTATACCCAGATGCAGATGTCACAGAATACGCCCATATAAAATAGGTTTTACACTTACAGGCCGTGCGAACATTAGTAACATATGTTTATCTCATCCCCCTTCAGTAGTCTCATTCTCGTTGGGATACTCAATATTCTAGAATGGATTGGCTGTATTTGGGTAAAGGAGACAACCAATGTAAACCACGCATATTTACTAATTAAAGACACTATCAGTGATTTGCTAATCAGCCAATCGAAAAAATCATCAAAATCAGATTTTGCCATGTATGTAACAAGTGCAGTTATCCTAACATACCCTGCACAATGATAGACCAGAACAACCTAATAAGGACAGATCGGAGATTTTATTCATTATTTGGATCCGAACGGCCACTTACTATACAACACTTATTGAATGGAGAATCGAATCTTGAACACTGTCCCACCCCCCCACAACAACTTCCCCCCCCCCCGTTTTCTTCCTTTTCTGGCAATTCTACAGCTGGAAAAGGTAATTATGAGAATCTACAGATTATCCTTCATTTGAAGCTATCCTGCAAATTTCAAATAGTTTTCAAATCATGATAGTGTCTTACATTGCAGGCATTTCAATCTGGATTTTTCGAAATGTGCCCAAAAATAAATACCTCTTAAAAGAAAAGCTCAAAATTTATTTTTCGCATTGGTGACTAGTGTAGAACCGATCCAAACTGCTTCTAAATCGGCCGATCTCCGATCCTGTTTGGTCTGATCGGCCGATTCCGATTTAGTTACGATTCTATGGTTGGATGATGTCCAGTAACCCATGCGATTGCCACAGTGGGATTCTGTACACTGTAAATTTGCTTCGGAAATTTGATGTACTTCTTTTATTACTTAACGCTATAATATCATATTACAATTACTTGAAAGCGAACAGTTACCCAGAAGCATGGAAAAACATATTTTCAGATTTTGAGCTCCATGATACCCCTTCCCTATCTCGCATCATCTCTGCCAGTCGGCGCCGACAGCGATTAACCCAGCCGGCAGCCATATTTGATAGGTGATTTCCGGGTTCGCGACAAGGATGAGGGTGGAGAGTTCGTGCAAATTCTAGAAATATTATAGGAATATTTCAATATAAAGTACAATGAAACATCACATACACCCTTATAAATTACAATAAAAACTTATGATATATGTGTCTGACTTGCTTTTTGGAAAAGTTTTGTCTCAAAATTTATTCAACAAACTTGCATTAAATTTTAATAAAAGAAAAGACGACCTCAGCCAATCAGGCAACGTGTTTCATCTCATCAAGAAATTTACAGGAAATCCCCTGTTATTGCTGACATGTGAATCATGTTAAACATTGCGGAATACAAACCGCGTGAGGCTTCATATTTGTAGTTACACTTGTGAATGTTTGTCTGAGGACTTCTGGTTGGTTTAATGTTTAGATTGCGTATATTCAATTCGAAAAAATATGCCTCAGGTCTGAGAAGGTGAGTTTGAATGAGGTTTTGCCGTTTTGTTTTTTCTAGGCTTGTGGAACTGGTTGGGATCGGTTCATGAGATCGGTATGGAGGAGAATTTTTGCCGATTCCGAACCAGATCCGATAAGCTTAAAATCGCCCTTCAGAACCCTCCAATGTGATCGGTTCTACACTAATGGTGAATGTTACCTGTTTTTCTACATTGGAAAAGGCCATCAACATTTAAGTTGGGATTTATTCCGTTTTTTTTCGACTTACGTATACGCCGACAGAATGCCTTTACACTCCCCGTTAGGGATATTAGCATTTTTTAACCGCGAGGATTAAACATTTTAAGCTTTTCTTTCAAGATTCATCTCGCTGCCTCTGTTAGTCAATATTACCCTTGTGAAATTACGTCAAATTATGTTGCATACAAGCTTTCGTTAAGCATCTGGCAACACAAACACGGACTTAGTCACCGGCAATTTCTTACAGTCTTGTCTTGTCTTGGTACTGGCAACACTTCCTAGGAGTCAAGTCGGTCAGGGAGTATCCAAGTGTGTTATTAGCTATCTTGTTGTTTCCGTAATCTCTTAAATCTTCTTTGAAGAGTGAGTGATTGGATGTTGACAATGTGTGCGGATCTGATCCAGTCGGACCGGTTCGGGGAAAAATGAATATTATTACAGTCCTTTGTTTGTCTATCCATATATTCTAGGCTTTAAGATGGTGGAAGCCGTGTTGACTTTGGTAGGCCTGTAGCAGGTTTCCGTTGTAAGAGAGTGACCAGTCCGGCTTTGTTGAAAGATGGTGATTCTTCTGATTTTACTCCGAGATTGAAGAGTTTCCCATTCCAATGATTTATCATGTTGGTAAACACTGCCTGGCTGAGCGGAAGAGTAAGCGTTGCCAAACAAAACGTGGCAGCCCTTTTTTTTGACTCATTCTATCTGGTTTGTTGAGGTTTTGGTATGCGATCCCAACCGCATAAGAGATTCCAATAACCGGCGGACAAGGGATTTGCACGCCGCCTCTTTGGTTTGTTTAGAACATGAAAAATAAGTTCGCTTGATAACACCCAGTGACTGTTAGCTTTTAGATCTAATCTGGATATGTTTGTTCTCAGTTGAGTTTGTTTGTAATGAAGACACCCAAGTAAGGGGACCTCTTGTCGCTTAACTTTGATTCCACATTTTGTATTCATAGTAAATTTAGGTGATCTTGATGGTCACCTCATGACAAGCATTTTGAGGGTTGAATTTCAACTGCACTTTTCTTCCTATCTTTAACTAGTGTGTTCAAGTCGTTTTGAAGGTCATGTGAATCTGTCATTTCGTATTTCGTGATAATGACACAGTCATCTGTGAATAACAAACAATGACTGTTTTGTCTGAAGATCGTTAATGTATGTGAGGAACCGCCAACAGGACGGAACCACAAACCACGCACCGTGCCCTGAGGACGCCTGAAACAACCTCATCCATGCAGAATTTCACCACCGACTACGACCCTCTTCACGGTGCCTGAGAAGTTGCTATCCATCTGTGGGTATATTTTGTTACCATATCTTTCAAGTTTGAAGAGCCTTTTTGTGTGAATGCTATCGAAAGCTTTCGAAATCAATTATGACCATATCAATTTGAGATTTGGTTATCGAGACCCTTGCCTAAATCGATGAACCGTTCAAATTAATTGACTTTCAAATGAGTGTTGACTTCTGAAGCCGTGCTGTTTTTCGGGAGACATAGAATATTTGTCAAAATGAGCCATATAATTTGGATGATAATATGCTCAACACTTTTGAACAAATGCAGTAAGAGAAACCGGACGTAATTAGTGGCGCAGTCCGCTCTCCTTTTTTTATGCAAGGGGTATATTCGCACTAACCAAGATGAGGGATTTTCACTGAATCCATGATTTCTGAAAAATGATTGCTAACTGGAGCAGCTCGACTGCTGCTGTTTTGAGAATCTAGGTGAAATGTTGTCAGGCCTTGAGGCCTTGTTGGATCCATTCACCAACAATTTACACACCTCAACTGATTTCTATATCGGCATTTTGGGTGTATTATTTTGAGAAACGTTTGGAAGGGTTGGTTTTTCTTTTGTAAGACGGATTTGAAATGATCATGCCAGAATTTCGGCCTGATCTTATTATCACTCTAGTCTCTACCAGAGTTTTTTAAAGTGGGATGCCCACGGTGTCACCCTTTAGGCTCGTTTATGAACGACCAAAACATTTTGGGCGATTCGGAAACAAAACCCCCCCCTCCCTTATATACCTCCTGTTGCTATAGTCTCTTTGAATTTAGTTTCCGTATGGTATTCACCGGTTCTGTTGGTTGCGTTCTTGTTTGCTTTAATGTGTTACAAACTCTTTGCTTGCGTTTAATGCAGGCGGTTGACTCTGCTGTTGATACCAGGTGCTCGGTTTCTTTTTGGTTAGCACTTTAGAAGGAATAATGGCTTGTCCATAGTACTTTGGAGCGTATTTGGAATTCGTTGTAAATTCATTAACACTCATATTGGACAGTCAAATGAAACAAATTATCACTCAAGTTCGTAGATCAACAAATAGAGCATCTGTCTTGATATTCCTTATGATAACAAATACACTTTACGGGGCGTGCTTGATTGACTCTGGTTTAGTGCCAACTATCACCAAAGGTACACCCTGGGGTCGCTTAGCCCATGCGGCAACGTTGGATCTCCTCACGAGGGTTGCGGCTGGAATGTAAAACATGATAGAGGGTATTTTTACCTCTAGTAGGTTTACGCACAACCTGTTCAAGCCCAAACTCATGTAACGTCTCGTCATTGCATTTGGAGAGGTTGCATAAACACGCGCCCGGCTTTACAGATTGGGTATCCCAATCAATGTCGTGTGCTGTGTGTGAGTCGCCCGCAAGCCAAATTTGATTATTAGATTCTTTATTTTGCTAAGTATTCACGTAGTTCATTTCAGGTAGCAGTAGTGTTGCCAAAATTTGCGACCTATAGAAGCACCGTATGGTATATCTTTTGGAGCCAATATTTTGATGGTCTCCACACCATCTACACAGAGCTAAATCAATCCGTGGGTAACGATAAGGTCATTCCTTATAGCGATAAGGCCACCACCCTTTAGAATTCCCTTACGCAGTCAACAGCGGTCTTTACGATAGACCGAGTTAGTCCCTGGTGGAGACAGTTCACTCTATTGACTGAATCGGTGAGGTGGGTCTCATTGCACAATGCTACATCTTGATTTTAAAGGAAAGCGTAACCGCCAATTCGGCAACTTTGCTTCTTATGCTACAAAACTGTATGACCAGGACTTTATAGATTGGCGTTGGGTGGCCGTTGGATTTGAACTGAAATTTTTTGGTTTGGAAATATTCTTTCTTGGCATGATCGAAGTGGATGATAATTTTGAGATGGTAACCCCTGTTTGGGTGATGAAGGGGCTGCTAGGGGGGCCTGAGAATAGGATGTTATCTGCAATCCGTAACTCGTGGAGTTTTTATGTGGCTAACTGTGCAAAACTATTTGTATGGTGAAAGAGAAATCAGAGAAAAGACTACTAGCAAAATTGGGAATGCCACACTGGCAGCAGATCCATGACAATTCGCTATGTTGTAAGGCTTCGTAAACGGGTGTACACATATCCATAGGCCATCGCATCCACATGTTACCAAGATCACAATTTCACAGCAAGTAGCACGTTGGCCCATTTAACTGCTTTACTACAAACTCCGCAGGGGAAATTTGGGTTTGTAGGGACCTGGGTTGGGATGAAGGTCACCGGCTTGGGCCAGAATTAGCATTGTTATAGGATCGTGGCTAATTTCGAAGGAATGTTTTACTTGCTGGAGGGTAATTGATGTAATTTGTTAACTCTGGACTTACACCCACAATGACATTAAATATGCAGGTAGATCTGACATAAATTGGAGGGAGCCATGAGGATGGTTGGGAGGTGGCGATAAACCCCCGATATGGTTTGTGGGTTTTTGACAGGTGCGAGTCAGATTTTAGATTGCAAAGTGTTTGTATATAGAGCACAGAACTTAAATGGGGCACAGTTGGTTCCATATCAACAGGTCCTAAATATTACAGTGGTGCCATATCCACAGTTCATGAATGATACGCAATTAAGTGGGTTGACATTGACTCTATCACCATAATCATTCCTCTTGTACTGGTGTATGAATTTGCGTGTTGTTACAAATCCCTTCCATTTCACAGACATTACTTTAAGATCGGTAGTGCGTGCAAGCACCATAATCACAAGCCCCTGTGTGGTTTAAAACTGATAATGGGTATTTTGAATGCAAATCACATAACACACAGCTTCCTTTGTGTACACTGAAATTTGAAATGGTGAATTAAGTATCCCATCCACTTCAACCGTCTTGTGGGGTCAAGATTGACTCCATTTTGATCACAATCCCTCAATCCCCTGTGTGTATACTGAGAGTATCAATGTAAGCATCACTTCTATAGATGACTCTTATCAAAAGAATACCCAACCATATGATCGGTAAGACACTAACCCTGGTGTGTAAATTTGGGGTAACGGTTTTGAAGTAATTAAAAAAAAAAACGGACAAACCGTCTTGATGATGCATCACTACCATCATATCATCACGCTCTCTGGCAAAAGAATGAAAAATCATTTAGAATAACGTGTAACTTACATTACTGTAAAGTTCATGGTGGCGAGATTTTAACTAACTAGAGTCGAGACAAAACAGGGTCACATGTCTTCACACCAATGGTACTAAACTAACTACAACAAGCCCCCGCAGTCAATCACGGCGCTGGAAGTTAGCCCATGACGAGTTTGACGCCATCTTGAAAAGACAGAGTTCCCGTATGTAGAGTTATTGTTTTCACACAACACAAAAAAACTAAATTCAAAACTCAGCGAACGAAACATAACATCAAATTTTGTTAAAAATACTAAGACTTACGTAAAATCCTTTTGCTGGCAATGTTCCTGGTTGTTATTGGAACATTCTAGTATATAAAGTCCGTCGGGTATTGAGTTACTAAACAGGTGGAATTTGTATCTCAAAAAGATGGAAATGCCGGAGCCGATTTGATGACAACGTCTGCTTCCGTCCGACGCATGCTCATATGTAAATATTTATAATCATCCCTTACTTGAGTCAGTTTTGTAATATTGTAATTATGTGTAGTTTTGAGTATATTTTACTTTATGGATACAGGGCCAGTAATAACTATACCCTATCGGGTTGTCCTTACTGGTCCTAGCATATCAGATCCCTCACCTGTTTTCATCTTCGTACAGTTCTCAACGAGACTTCTTGGATTATTGTATTGTCATACACTATACTGTATTTAATTTCTGTAATGTTAAGATTGTTTTTTTGCTGCATAACTTAATCTGAATCAATATGGTACTTTGAAATTACAGTAGCAGTAATTGTCCCCATCGAACAAAATTCGGAAGGGGACTATAAAATGGGCTTTGTCCGTCCGTATGTCTGTGAGAAAAATGTTAACCCTGGAATGTCCGTGAGAAAAATGTTAACCCTGAAACATTTGGCCATATCTTTTGTTCTAAATGAGCTAGAGAGCCAAACTTGGGTTATCTTGTAGGAGGGGGAAGGTCCCTACTAACCATGTAATTCATTCCCCCAGGGTCATCCCCTTGGTCTGCCAGAGGGTTGGGAAAAAGAAGATTAAAGGTCCATGGTTCGATCACTAATAGCGTCATCCCCAGGGACCCCAGGTTTTACCGGAAGTGGTCAAAAATTGGTATCAGAAGAAAGCTATACTATTTTTCTCAGTTACCCTGTGAAATCTTAGGGCTGAAGAATGTTTGGTTTGGATGTTATGAGCGACAATATGCCCCATTTTGGTCGACCAATATAATTTTACACAGTACTCTATGGGGATTACAAAATCACATTTTTAGCTCTCACAACAAAAAATCGGATTGAAATATTGGCACACAAATTTACAGATCGGGTTCAGGTGCGGATCTAGGGAGGGGGCGGAGGGGGCGCGCGACTCCCGGTAATTCTGCAAAATCTTGCAAAATCAGCCCATTTTGATATAAAATTGGATCGATTAAGCCCAAATTAATTGGTCGAGCTATGAGTTGCAAAAATATTGGGCGAGACGCAGTCGAGCCCAATATTTTAAAACTCATAGCAAGACCAATTAATATTGGGCGTAAATCATCCAATTTTATCATTATCCTGTTTTGGATCCGATATTTTCCCACACTTGGACTCCCCAAAACATGATAATGAGGTATTTTGGACAAGTTTCAGCCTTTTAGCCCACCGGTAACTTTGACGTTTTTCAAATCCTGGATCCGCCCCTGGGGTTTTTGGGTGAAGTGCATTCTATCAAGATGAAAAAAATGATAGACTTAAATCGGGTCATCCCCTTTTAAGCATTATGAAATAGGCAACGGTGGGCAGCTGACTGGCTGGCCGGCAGGTAAACCTGATCTACCAAAAAGACATTGGCAACGTAAAAACCCACTAAGTTTTAAAAAGAGTACCAGCCATATAAAGATAATAAATGTAAAGAGAGCACCAAGTATACTCAAGTGCATCTGCCCCATTGGCAAACTTGGTCCCATTTCTTCTGCAATGCAAAAGAAAATGCATGCCCATTTTCCCACGTCAACCTCCATACAGCCTAAATTTCTTTTATTTTTGTGAACATCGAATAACTGTGCAAGTTGCAGTTGGTCAATTTGCAAGAAAATCCTGTTTCCACGAACAGTTATAAATACACTTTAGTTGTGTGTGTGTGTGATTATTCCATATGTGATGTGTTGTTTAAGTCTTAAGTAAAGCGAAGTGTTTTAGGAAGTATTGAACAATGTTTCTAATTAAAGTTTTCGAAGTCCATTTTTCTCGGTATATTCAGGTAATTGATTTGATTGTCTATACTACTCTTAACATAGATAATAAAATATGACGAGCTTATACGTCCATGAGCTATCAAATTGAAATTTACATAAATTTATTATAATTGGAACATAAAACTTTTAGTGCTTTTTTTACATTTATATCTTCTTCTTGCAGTTACTGAGATATTCAGATTTTAAAGTTTCTGCAATTTTAGGCCTTTTCACAAAAAATAATTAAAAAGGGCATAGATTTGTGGAAATGTATTTTTGTACCTTTTGGTGATAATACACTGCTATTTTTCATTTGAAAAGAAAAGAATGAGTTACTGTTTGCATTTAGTTTAGTTTAGGAAGTCGTATTTTACCAAGAGGACACGTAGCAATTCCATCGCACACACTGCAAAAACAGTGTTTAGAAACGTGGTGCAAATTAGTGTTTAGGTACTCTAAATGCTTGGTTTCAAATGTCTAAACAACCAAATGTTAAATGCCTAAAAAATTTTATAATTTAATCATGTTTAGATATAGTGTTTTTAGATATTAAATAGATATTTTACAATGTTTAGAAACATGGTGCAAAATAGTGTTTAGAAAGGTGTTTAATTTCTAATCACTGATTTTGCAGTGACCGTTACAATTAGAGAAACCACCTGTTAATTTCTACGATAAGCTTATAAATTTGTAAAGATGCCACTCAGCATCACTCAAAACCTTTAAATTGGTGATAACACCTGGAAAAGCACGTAAAAGAACCCTTAAAAGCCACAACCCGGGCTAAAATAACTAAAAATACTAAATTTGGCAAGCAAAAACCCTGTATTCATGCATGGTTTTCCCTGAAAATAGGCATCTCTGCAAAAATATGAACACATGAATTTTACAATAGCATAATGGCCTTTGACAGGAAAATTCGAATTCATTATATGAAATACCTGTAAATAGTCCAATAATTTTATGATTTGACCCAACACAAATTGCAACAGAAACAATTTTGGTGTTAATATACTCTGAAATAGTCCAAAAATAATATATTAAAAGTCTACCAAAATCAACCTAGTGGAACATGTAGAAATAAGGGGGCAACGTTTGTACAGGGGTAAAAAATTAGAATTGTTCGAATTGATTTAAATAATGTACCAATTTATTGGGCTACTCCTAAGGTTTAAAAAAGGTATATTTTGCCCTATCTACGCATTATAGTTTTAGTAGTACAATAGGCTCATAACAGTTCAAGGTCATCCTGGGGTAAAATTCATAGAAAGGTCCGATCTTGATCGGACTAGTTGTAAACTGTTGAATTTGTCCCACTAGATAAGTAAATGTAAATAGATTCTTTGTTTGACTTTCTATATAAGATACAAGAGTTGACTAGTCACACTTCCCATAGACCCTGTAGCCCAGTCCCATTTGCGTTCCAATTAGCAACAAATATAAAATGGTGCAAACCAAAGTATATTTTCGGGGTTCTGATACCATTAGACACACAATTTGACACCCTTTTTATAACGAAAACGGATATATATGAAAATTACCCCCATTGTGACCTTGAACCTATTTTGACTCATAACTGTTGAACTACAACCTGCAGATATTGCAAACTATACCTTTTTTAATCCATCCTGGAAATGTAACGAACATGTTGGCATACTTTTCGACGCGTTTTGATGCTTTCATATTTTGACCCCTGTATAAACCTTACCCCCTTAAAAATATATGTTCCACTCCTTTGATTTTAGTAGACTTTTGATATGTTGTTTTTAAAGGTATTCTCAATACAATTCTGTTGGAATTGATTCTGTTGCAATTAGTGTTGGGTTAAAGGCCGACTCAGAGATTTCCCAATGATGGCGCCCTCATTTTTCAAACAAATTGTGTTTTTTGCATGTACATAATGCTTGTCCATATACTAATCACTGTGTGAAATAGCTAAGCTCAAATCGAAGTCCTTCATATAGAAAATCACATCTTTGTTTAAAAATTCCGGATCCGGAAATTTTGTTATACACAGTATCCTATGGCACTGTTATATACATAAAAATGTTTACTGCATCAAAACGAAAAATCCGATTCATCTCAAACTTTGGAATTGCGCATTATAGGTGACTATCTTTAGTTCTAGTTGACTATTTTTAATTAATATATTAAAAAATTATATTCTGAAATCTCTGAGTCAGACTTTAAGGCAGCATTCATTCTATTTTGACTGGCCTAAAAGTCTTATGCAACCTGTACGCAACCCGATCTAGCCAGAGGACGTCTTTTGTAAGAGAACATTTTTATAATTTCTTCCAATTGTCCGCAGAATAAACGTCTACATATGACTCATTACATGTGCAAGGAATGTGTGAATAATATGAACGGTGCCAATGATTACGAGGTTATTTACGATGGTATTAAATGCAAATCTCAATAAAAATCACCACTTTCAGTACTTGAATTTCGACTTTATATCATGAAATTTGATATCTCAACTAAAAAGAATGAGAGCACTAACTGAGGCTCGACGGGACTCGAACCGACTGAACACCCAAAACTAAAATCAATCATTTCCGAGGCTTAGAACAATGGGTCATCAAAGGAAGCTTAGAATATTAGGGTGAATTGTATTCCCTTGAAATCACCGCGAAAAGTCTGTTTTCATCAGAGAAGATAGGTTTTCCCTGTGATGTTACTTGCTATAGTTCTGAGGAATATTTTTTATTCAAATTGGTGAAAATCATTTTAATAATTATTGTCTCATTTTCCGTCCAAAGTAGCACTTTTTAGATATATGTTTTTATTTTACGAAATACTTCAGACATTTTTATTATGAACATTCATTTCAATGTTAAATGGAACTGACAACTTGATGTTTCCTGATAATAACTGAATACTAACAATTACATATATAAGAAAGATTTGGGCGATTGGCATGCTTCAACATCCTTGCACAATTTTAGATTGATTATACTTCCATTCCGTTTCAATGGTCATGGTGACCGTTAGCCTACATACCCAAAATTAAAGATAATGGTCACCAGAACTGAATACTAGCATAATATTAATATGCCGAAAGTGGTGGGCCACAGCCGGGCTCGAACTGACAACAACAGACAATCCAAAAGTAAAATCAATAATGTCTATGGCTTAGACCGCTGCGCCACGGAGGAAGCTTATAGCTTAACACGCAAATTGTTGTATATGCTAGTATGTGAGGGTTCAGTAGTGATGTTGAACAAAAGAATCTCGTAAAACATAATTTTCTTTGTATAAAGTCAATTATTTTCAATGTTAGCAATAAAAGGCACATCATGAGGATAAATAGAAATAGTGTAGTAAATTTTGCCAATATTCGTAATAAAGGCTGTAGGTCTGTGAGACCGTTTTTTGAAGTTTCACATTTGCCACTAATAATCGTTATAAATTACTGTTTGAAAGCATTTCTAACTTATCGTTTCAGTGTTCTTAAATCATATCTTTCCCATGAAATGTGTCATATATACTTTTTATGGTTGAAATACATGCTTTGCTTTTGTAGTACGAGTAGTTAAGCGATTTTGTTAACGATACGCCCACCTAGTGATTTCACTTGTCAAATACGCGCTCAAACAAAGGGAAGTTTGTTTCTGTTATTCCTCACGGTGTGTCGCTTGTATCAGGGATGTTCTTATGCTTTTTTTGCTGTTTTTTCTGTTTTTCGGGTTGTTTATTTAAACTTGGGGGACACACTACCGTGTGTATTAATAGGTAGTGGGGAAGGCAGCTGACTGGCTGGCCGGCAGGTAGGTAAACCTGATAGGAGGTGGTTGTTGAAGGCACCCCACACTTATATTCTATGAATATAGAGATAGCAAAGGCCAAGAACTGCAAATTATAGTTTATGTATATTTGTGTGTGCGTAATTTACAGGGTGTCACAAATAAAGTTACAGAAAAGATTTTGATTTAAGAATTTTCCGTATAGTGATTAAAACCCAATTTTAAAAATATCATAGAAATGTAAAAACACATTACCCAACTCAAAAAGATAAATCAGGTCCTGTGCAACACACACACATACGGAAGCACCCTTACACAGTACGGCAATGCAGCTGACTTTTTCAATCCACTCGTGCTACATTCACATTATTTGTAAACAGTTTGTGATTTCCTGCTGAGTATGCGTAAATATGCAGAATTATGAATACTGAAAAAAACAGCAGATAATACTTTCAGGGAATCATACCTGGTATTTTCTAAGAATGTGGAGAACACTTTAATACATAGGACATGTCCTTCTATGCTGTTGTTTGTTGTCTCCATCGGGCGGGTAGGGGAAAACCAGTGTAAATCATAATTAAATATTAAACCTTCATATAACCTCTCTGTTCCACAAATATAAAACTGGCCCATTTTCTTGAAAAAGAATAATAATGTCACTTCAATTCATTTCCCAATATCAGTGTAATGGATACACAGAGACTTCAGCAACCAATGGGTTAAAGATTCAATCACGGCCCGGTATGCGGGTGTAGAAAAAAAACACTTTCAGACTCCCTTTCATCGGGGAGTGCAGGACTATTGTTATATTGTCGCGCCAGCCTGAATAGATTTCAGCTGTTAACCTCTCTTAAAATTTAAAAAAAATGAGTACGTTTTAAGGACCAAAATACTTTAACCTGCATGTCACCAAATAAATAAACATTGAGCCTTCTATAGTGAGTGTTCAAGTAACTTTGGCCATGTTTTTTCTTATTTTTCGAAAATGAAGAAACATGAACAAAAGTAACTGAAAGAATGTGATGGTTCAAGTTTGGATCCTAACAACTTTGTGCAGAACCAAAATCCGAACTTCTTGCGTAACTTCATTTACTTCAATTTACCACATTTTCAAAAGAAAATTTAGTGTACGGCCTCTATTATATTGTACACTGGTTAGTTATGGTGAGAGAGGACGGTCTTGTCACTCAACCCGGAATAGTGGAGGTGGTAAAACCTCGCTATAACAATGGCCCCATTGTAATATCTTCAGCTCATGTTTGCTGAAAGTCTATAACATATTCTATTGGTGTCTGATATTGGGGAAAAAGAATTAAGTTGAGGTGACATTTTATTTATTTTTAAGAAATTTGTGCCAGTTTTATGTGCGGGAACAGACAGTTATGTGATTGTAATACCGTAAGCACTCGGGTATAAGCCCACCCCCCAAAAAGGAAGATTGTACTTCAAAATAGGGGTGGGCTTATACCCGGGGAGGGGCTAGAACTTGGAAGCAAATATCAGATACAAAATTGCAATATCATTTCAAGAGCATATTATTCACCAGATACCATTTTATGTACACTTTTGTTGTAGCAGATATTAAAACATTAAAAATAAAAAGTTCAATTTTCTCAAAGTAATTCTAGTAAACAAGCCATCCCAATGCATTGGGCCCTACTTTGATGGCTCTATAGAATAGTTCCAAGTTTTGAAATGTGATTTTGTTTGTGTAATTACTGCCACATTGTTTCCTGAATGCTAAAATTACCACCTGGGCTTATACCCGAGTGTATGCTAGCTCCTGTATTTTCTTTAAAAATTGGGGGTGGGCTTATACCCGAAGGTGGGCTTATACCCGAGTGGTTACGGTAATTTATTATGAATTTATACTTGGTTTTTCCCTTAGCCCCTCGATGGGGACTACAGAATTTGTTATGCAGTTGGTTATTTGGTCCACGTCCCATAGTCTACTTCTGCCACGCATGTTCCATCATGGAAAAAATCATTCATCATATAAAATCTTGGAAAACCTATTGCAACTTCATCATATGCTCGTGTCCATTCAACATAATATGTATAACCTCTTGAACTCTCATTAAAGAGGGAAAAAAACTAACATTAGGACCTGAAAATCATTAATTCTTCATTGCTATATTGTACCATATTTAAGTGATGATATTTTTCTGCATGTAAAACTTTTTTGGGCATGTCGGCGTGTATTTTATAATTTTATTTTTCAGAGTTACCATGTAGCACTTGGCATCAATGCAGAAGTAAGAACCGTAGATGCATGCAACTACTTGGACAACAGATATGATGAAATAAGTGATCTTGAGCATTTGCAATCGTATGACGAGAATGATCATGTTCTGCTTCAAAAGTTCTGTCGTAAGAGGCCTTTTATCTGTTTGTTTGATTAAACGGGTGCAGTCCAATTCAAGGTGGACTCAGAAATTTTGAAGTATTTTTTGTATGTATTAATTAAAAATAGTCAAGTTAGTAGGGTCAAAACCAGGGGTCCCGTGACCATGGAGAGCAAAGGTTCGTTTGACGATGGATTCTGGTACTTTGGGGTATTTAAAACAAAATAAGCTCCTATGCCCCTCCCAAAAGTGTGGGGAAACTCCAGGAGAGTGGAAAATCCAA